>JAOVVI020001704.1:0-12539 GCA_028571085.2 Nepenthes alata
ATGATATGTAGATGACCCCCGGCTGGGTCTAAGAATAAACTCTCACGGCTTTAGATTATGTGAAGTATCATGATCCTTTTATCATTCTCTCACATCGTTAGCTAGTACGACCTACTGTCCCTGATCCGTAAAGACGAATATTCATGCATAATTTATAGTACAAAAAGAAGAATGATGAAACATGAGAAGTTAACTGTACTCATAAAGCATATTCGATCATGTTAATACATCCTCATCATGCTCGCAAATTCCTCGTTTGCCTTATTTTGCATATATATGTTATTATCCTTGACAA
Source organism: Nepenthes alata (assembly GCA_028571085.2). Lineage (NCBI taxonomy): Eukaryota > Viridiplantae > Streptophyta > Magnoliopsida > Caryophyllales > Nepenthaceae > Nepenthes > Nepenthes alata. Next base: position 296 of record JAOVVI020001704.1, read on the forward strand.
CGTTACACTTGCTGAGCTATTAGCTGACATTTACTTCTCCTTATCTCCAGTTAGCACAGGTCTGATATACCTGATGGAACAGTTCAGAGATTTGAAGTAGACTATGCTTAGATTTGAAAGACCATGTTGAAGACTTAAAAATCATAGTTTATTTATGTTATGAAAAATTATACATATGTTTATATTTTCTTTAAAATCTTAATGTATATTGTAAATAAGGCTAATACGTAGATGATTTTATTTCTACTGTTGTTATGATTTATTTATACTTTACAGGTTATTGTGGTTTGTAATATGTACCTAGTGGCATCTCTCTAGTCTGACATTGTGTTTAGATACACAGCGTTGTAGCCACAAATAGAATATGGCAATTGGATCCTATGTGATTTTATGTGAGTTGTTGATTGTATGATGTCAGATATTGAGAAATTTGGATGTATATTATTTTATATAGGAGATTGTATAGGTTTTTTTGTATTGATGGATGTCCGTATTATAGATAGAATTCTGCTGAATTTTTGACAAAAAATATATGGTCTGTGACAGTTATTATTAGAAAAAAGAGATATCTTAAGTTTGATTTGAATCATATACAGAAGAATATGATAGATTTAAATTGATTAAATAAGTAGATGTAAACGTAGGACAAGTTAAGATAGATCGGATTGTTTTAGATACATTAGATGGCTAGCTTAGGTTTGAACTAAGTTAAAGATTGAGAATGAGTTTGATTGTCTAGCTTATAAGATCCTAGTTAGCATCTGAAGCGCAACCTAACCTACGTTGCGTTGCCTCTGGATATGATACAAGTAATCGATGTGGCTTTTAAACGAGGGTTTACTTGCGGTAGTGGTCGACCGTGGGGTCAAAAGGGGCTATAACGAAGCATCTTGATGCTTGAATTTGATTGGAGCCGATTTAGTGCTTGAATTGATTAGTGTTGATTTGAGGCTTAGGTTAATTGATTTTGGTTCAAAGTTTAGGTTTAATCAGCTCTTAGTTGAGGTTCTCGGAGTAGTAATATGCTAAGGAGTCCTTGATCGACGTATCAAGTATGATGGATAAGGTAGAATCGTGGGCTGAGGTTAGAATAACTTAGAGCCAATTCTAGTGTAATAAGTCCTAGGATATCAATTTATAGTCGATTTGGAGATGCCTTAGTGCCCAAACTTTTGGGTAGTTCAGATCCTATAGAGGTTGAGATATGAAACTTGAGAATTAAGATGATATTGTGGTAATCCAATATTTTAAAAAAGATAAGGTAATTAATCCCTGGTCAGATTAGAGGCAAAATTGACCTCAGATGATTGACGTGAAAAAGGGTCGTGAATCTCAAGGATATTGGGATTTCATCAAATATGTTCTTGGATACTTTGTGGATAAATGTATTGTTCCAGTGAAATTTTTGGAAGCATATTTTAAGTGTAGATAGTTCGACCGCATGATTAAGGACTGCCCTTATTCCATGGGTCAAACAGTAAAGGAGCTCTATACCATGAATCGAGGCTTTGCCATGATGGCATGAAGTATGGAAGTGTCGTCCATTGTGGCGAGAGATAAGGTTCTCGGATTTTGATATTTTGGTATATGTGTTACATTGAAATCCAAAAATCTGTGTTATTGGTGTTTATCTGAGGATCATAGGACTACAATATTTCTCTCGGGTCCATAGATATGATTGGTAGGCCTGATTTAATTACCCTATGGCGTTAAAACTTAATATGATTTTGAGGACTATTTGGTTGGTAGGGTGCCATGCTAGTATGAGCTATGAGGGTAAGGACATGACACCCAGTAATCGGGTGAAAAGGCTTAAATATGAGACATCATAGTCTGAGTGGCGTTGAAATTAGCATTATTTTGTCTGCATATTGTCTAATTAGGAATTACACCAAGCTTAGCCGGCATATGAGACCACGCTTGGGAATCGTTTTGTGGTCACCAAGATGTTTGGATAGTGTAAGTGTTTAAGGCAATGATTGTTGTGGAGTTGTGCCAGGATTGGCACAAAATTTTGAGGACTCTGTATTGAATCAATATGGCATCGGCTGAGTATTGCCATGAGATGCTTCAGTGCTTTTGTGATATTCTCATTGATGAACTGTGATGGTCAATAGGGTGGGAGAACCCTATTTGAGGATCATGTCATAGATTACAAAAAATAATTAACCGTGTGCTCAAGTATGAATGACAATTGGGAGAAGTGTTATGTTAGGCATGTGGATTCCTTGATAATATGAATGTGGTTCCTTAGAGTTATGAGTGATGACTTATTCAGGAAGGATTGACTAATGTCTCAAAGGTGTGTGGCTTCTTGGGTTTAGCTGAATCCGAAAAGGTAATCCGATAAGTATTTCTCAAGGATTGTACCGTCAAAATGGGTAACCCGAAGCATTTTGGCTTGGAGACAATTAGTATCCAACAAAATGGGTTATACAAGAGTAGCCTTTGAGGGATTAAGAATTAAATATTAACCTTATTGTTTGGATTGGCCTTTGATAGGTTTGGTAAGTTATGGTAGAATATGATCCTTTTAAGAAGCTCTAGGATGGTGTTTCTCGTGACTTGTATGAGTGGTTGCCCTTAATTAAGAGGGTAAAAATCCTATGATGAGAGTTACTCCACCCATAGTTTGAGGTTAGCCTTTGTGGTCATTGCCTTAAGAATTTATAGGTGTTCTTATAAAGATAGTTATTGCCTAACAAGCTCCATGGACTGAGAGGTCATTTTGTAGGAAGAGATGGCCATACGGCAGTATAATCGGGTAGATTCACTTGAGGATAGTAACGGTAATCTTCGATGCCAATCGTGAAGGGGTCGATTAAGTGGAAGCATAGGTCAGTGAGGTCGTTAAAGGGTTATATTTATAAAGTGCATCATTTGTCAAGAAGAATGATCTTGTCGATAATTGGATGACGAGAATCTTCAAATTTGGTAGGTCTTGGTGCATCATTGGAGACGTTGTAGGGTGAATCGTGAGTAGCTCCTGATATCTAAGCGAAGGGAGTGCTCTGTCTTTGATTTTAGGAGGGAGAGTTACCTCCTACATAGTAGAATCATAGAATTATGGGATAAGAAGCCCTCGCTGTTTCGGTTTCAATGATTTTAAGGTCAGCAAGGATTAGAGGTACCATTTAGGTATTATAGAATTGGCAGACTAGGACAGCCCATTTATCGTTATTTGGACTATACGTGGGGATAGGATTGGTTAGCTCGCCGGTATGCCGACGGGATGATAAGTTTGGTAAGTATTCGAGTTTAAGATTTTTGAGTGATTGCTTCGATTGCGTTATCTAGGTTGATTGTAATCTCAGGATTATAGGCTTTGCCATAATTGTATCGCTATTCTTATGATTTTTCTTAAGTTTATAGCCGCAATATAATCTAGGTATTTTATATGAATCAATAAGTCATGAATAAAAAAAGGATTCATAGTATCTTGATAAATGGTTTATCAGAGTAGCGCAGTAGAAGCATCTAGACCTTTGGCTTAGAAATTTTGGAATAGGGTTAAGGTTCCAAAGGAATATCATACTCAAGATATAGGAGGTATCAAGGTGAGAGCCTATTAGTTCATTTGGAAATTGGTATTAAGTCGAAAAGGTAGTCAATTATTGGGCTTACCCTCGAATTTGGGTAGATTGTCGTGATGTCTTCCATCTACCGATAATTGAGGAAGTAGGTTATGATCAAGTTTAACCATTGCGGAAGATTAGGAATGTCTCTCGGTAAGGTTTCCATCTCGATCTTTGATATAATGCATTAGATATTGAGAATTTGGATGATTCCAAACGGTTAGGGTACTCTAGGAATCATCGTCTTTCCAATAAAGTGATTTGGGAAGTGTATAGGTGATACCTAAAAAGTATTTTTCTCGATTGTTAAGTTTTGAGATTCGTTAAATTTTGAGGATAAAATTTTTATAAGTGGAGGAGAGTTGTAAGGTACCGATTTTTGGAGCATGATATATTCGAGTAGTTAAGTTAATATTGTAAATCGAGGTCTAAAGGCACGGAAAGAAGTGGATCGAAAGGCCGAAGACCTAGAATTGGTGGAATTAGGAATCGGCGTTATAATCTTGATATATTAATCCGTAAATGTGATTCAGGTTTTAAATTATGATAATTTCACGGTATTAAATTAGTATAATCCCAATTAGGCTCGAAGTATGTTGAAAGATATGTTTCGGATTCGAAAATCAGGCGACATTGCTGGATGGGCTGCTGGGCTAAGTAGGTTGATGCCTATCGGGGGCATGAGCGCCAAATCTAGAGTAGGCACGCCTGCTGCGCACAGCGAATCGTGCTCGAGCGCTGGTCCATGTAAAAGCCGTGTTCAGGCTTTTTATAACTGTTACGGTGTGGGAGAGGGGAGAAAAGAAGGGAGCACACGGGTAGAGAGAGAGGGAGAGAGAAAGGGCAAAACGAAGGCTCTCGAGTTCGATTTTGGCTGTGAGCTAGTTGAATAAATCAAAGATCGGGTTGAGGCAAGTACATCCATACCCTTCTTCTCCATTCTCTTTGATTTTTGTTCAATTTTCTTTCGGTATTATTATCCCAATACCCGACCTCATATATGTATTTATGATACCCATGACCCTGGCACGTATATATATGAATTTCATATCTAAATTTGTAGAAATTGATCGATTTTTACGTTTAAACCCTAAACCCGTTCACGAAACTGTAACCCCACGTTTAGGTAGTTTCAAGCCCTGATTTTTTCGACTTTTGCATGAATTACGACTAGAATACCATTACCCATATCCCATATAAGTTAGTTTATTGATTGGATACCCAATTTGATGGATTTATGTGGGTTTTTGTTTGTGAAACCCTAGACCTGCGCTCGGACCTCGTTTGAGTACATATTTTGAAATTATTGCATGAATCGGCTTGAGATTACATTTACCCATATTTTGGATTTTTTAATTTACCCGTTGAATATCTGAAATTCTGTGGATTAACCGATATGCCCAATCGTGCACTGTTCACCCGAACCCTTTGATAAGTTTTGCATAAATTTCTTATTGTTTAATTATTAATCAAGTTATATATATATTTGCATATATTTAATTGTGTAATCCAAAAAATAATATTGTTAAGTAATCATGACGATAATCGTTATCTAGAAGCCCTAAAGTCAAATTGGCCTTACAGTGGTAAATATTTTCACATTCCCTATGCATATGATATTCGTACATAAGTTAAGTCATGAAATGATTTAAATTCAAAAGTAAGATAAAAAGCATATCAATATTCGGAGGAAAATGCCACAATACGTGATATGAATATTTGTTCTCTCGGTGCGAGAATTATGTGAATAAAATATGGTGAACATTTCCTCAAAAGAATAAAAATCATAAAATTATAACCATAGATTTATATTTATAGGGTAGTAATCTCTGGCTTGCCATTTATATCATGGTAGAAATTTAAAGATTATCCTGGTCGCATATCCTGACCATTTATTAGAGCGGGTGATGTTTGTGGCATACCCTAAGATACTACTGTAAAAGAATGATGACTGCCCCGATACCCGGTGGGATTTGGGGCGTATTGTTATCCGCCCATCTTCAGGCACGATATGTAGATGACCTCTCGATTGGGTGTAAGAATAAGCCCTCATGGCCTTAGATCTTGTGAAGTATCATGTTCCTTTCCTCATTTTCTCACATCATTAGCTAGTATGACCTACTGGCCCTAATCCATAAAGATGAATAATCATGCATTATTTGTATCACAAAAAGAAGAATGATGAAATATGAGAAGTTAACTGTACTCAGAAAGTATATTGATCATGTTAATAATTACGCATTCTCATCATGCTCATAAATTTCTCTTTTGTCTTATTTTGCATATATGTTGTTATTGTCGTTAACAACATTACACTTGCTAAACTATTAGCTCATTCTTATTTCTCCTTGTCTCCAGTTAGCACATATCTGATATACCTGATGGGACAGTTTAGAGATTTGAAGTGAACTATACTTGGATTTGAAAGACCATGTCAAAGACTTAGAAATTGTAGTTTATTTATGTCATGAAAAATTGTATATATGTTTATATTTTATTTGGAATCTTAATATATGTTGTAAATAAGGATGATGAGCAAATGATTTAGTTTTCGCTGTCGTTATGATTTATTTATACTTTCACAGGTTATTGTAGCTTGTAATAGGTACTCAGGGACATTTCTCTTGTCTAACATTATGTTTAGATACACAGCATTGGAGCCACAAATAAAATGTGGCAATTAGATTCTGTGTGGTTTTGTGTGTTGTTGACTGTATGATATTAGATGTTGGGATATTTGGATGTATATTATTTTATACAAAAGATTATACAAATTTTTTATATTACCGGATATCCATATTACAAATAAAATTTTGTTAAATTTTTGGCAGAAAAATATGGTCTGTCATAGCCATTCTACTCTTGACGTGTATGTCGTCCATATATACCTTCATATTTCGTCAAATCTGAGCTTCAAACATCTGATTGATGAGTCGTTCGTAAGTCGCATCGGTGTTCTTCTCGTGTATAACTTTATAACAGTATATCCGAATGGTATAACTTTATAACAGTATATCCCTTGATTAATCATGAATGACGTGTGCTTCTCGTCTTTGGATTCATCCGAATTTGGTTGTAGCTTGAATATACATCCATGAAACTCAATAGCTTGTGTCTGAATATTGAATCTATAAGCAGATCAATTCTTGGCAACGAAAAACTACCATTCGGACATGCCTTATTGACATCGATGAAATCAATACACATCCTCCATTTTTCGTTACTCTCATTAACTATGACCACGTTTGACAACCAATCTAGATACTGAACTTCACTAATGAACCCAACATTGACAAGTTATTTTACCTCGTCGTGAATGGCTATTAGTTTTTCAATAGAATAATTTCTCTATTTTTATCCAACGGGTTTGTGACCAAAATTTAGACCCAATTTATAGACTATTACTCCAATCGGTATCCCTAACATGTCACTATGTGTCCAGGGAAAGATATTAAAATTCTGTCGAAGAAAATCGATAAGCTAGTCTCGGAGGAATTCTGACAGTGAACTTCCTATTTGAACATATTTTTCTGGATCTCTTGGGTCCATAGGAATCCGGTCCGTTGATTCTCTAAATTGAGCTTGCATCAAAATGGTCTCGTCATGGAAATCGAGATCTTCTATTGGTTAACCAGGGGGTGTCTGCATGATCTGGGACGAGTAACATGTCGGATCGATCATGTGGTCTCTAAGAACTTCTCCCACACTAAACGGAGTCAAAAATTTTATCTTCAAATGTGGAATTGAACTTATAGTCCCAAAAAACTATTAAATATGGTCGTCTGAAAATGACGTTGTAGATGGATGAATGATCTACTACCAAGAAAGCGAGTATCTTGAAGGCAATCCTCAGATAAGTTTCTAATGTTACTTCAAGTTGGATGACTCCTTATACTGGTACTGACTTATTATCCAGTCCGTAGATGAGTCCTTCAGTAACCTTCATTTGACTTCTTTTTAATCCAAACTTAAAGTATACATCAAGATAAAGTAAATTTTTTAAGCTTTTATTATTAACAAAAACTTATTCTTTTGATAGTCCATATTTCTGTGAAAAATGAGTATAGTTGCAATCAATGGATTAGAATGAAGGGAAGTTACATGAGTCATATCTTTACCATTAAAGCTGGTGACAATTTTCCAAACTTCTACTCTTGGCTTTTTGTGCCCAACAATCATCCTCAAGCTTTCTAGCATATCATGTTGGACTGGTTGTGACATAATTATGTTTACGACCCCAACTGCTACTCGATTTCTTGGCTGTTGGATCTCATCACCATCTGTTCCTCCTGATGTATGTCTAGGACCCTATAGGAAACAGGTGAGGTGGCCTTTTCAGACCAGTTTTTTAATTTCTTTTTACAGCGTCCGACAATCTTCGGTACTGTGACCTCCACACCGATTGTAATAATAGTACTTTAACTGATTTCCCCCATCCGAATTTTTTAACGCTTTTGGTCATTTAAAAAAAAATTTATTCCAAATTTACATCAGGATGTTGGTGCAGGAGTTGTTCAATAGAGTCAAATTCAATGGCCTAAACTCTTCGAGCTGTCTGTTCGGTCTTCTGCTGCTTCTTTTGTACCAAGGAATTCAGATGGTTTTCAGTCTTTCTATTTCCTTCCACTGTCCTCTCGTGAAAATACTCTCATCAGTTGGGCTTCTTCGCTTCATTGGTTTCCTTAGCTACTATGTAGGCTCGAGTTATTCCTTCAGCCCCCTTTAAAGTTTGTAGATTTTTGTGAGCCAAATACTTGAAAAAGTCCCCAGGCTCTGAAGTTGATATGAAAGCACTTAACTTCACCTTTTCAATAAGCTTAGACATCTTCTAGGCCTCGATTGTAAATCGACTCAGAAATTTTTTCAAGCTTTCATTTGACCCTTACTTAACCCTAGTGAGGTACCATAGTTGCTTTTCCTTTCTGCGGCTGGAGATAAATTGAGACAAAAAACTATCAGTCAAATCCTGAAACGTCTGAATAGAATTCGGCTAAAGCCGACAAAACCACGCTCGAGCATCCCATTTGAGTGTCAAAAGGAAGTACGGACACATTACTATCTCATCCAAACCTTAAATTTTTTGAAGAGTGTAAAAATGGTCTATATAGTCCATCGGGTCAGTACATCTATCATATGGGTGTATAGTCGGCATCTTAAATTTATATGAGAATGAATGCATTCAGATCTCCATAGTAAATGGAGATCTAAGCAAATCCACAAATCTTCCTCCAGCATCTTCTCTAAAAATGCACTGTCAAATCCTTTTAACTTTCTTCTCCATTTGTGGAGGAGCTGTCAACCTCTTTTCTTTGAAAAAATTCTTCAATTTAGAGGGGTTCTAAGTAGCTTGTGAAATTTTGCAACTCTCAACCCTTTAATGACGTTCACTCCGAGAGGGTCTTGCATGATAAATATGCTCTCGGTCATCACGAGAGTATCGAGAGTTTTGCCTCTCAGAGATATCCTCTCAAACTCTAAAGTTTAGGTGACCTTCAAGTCACGATGGGGCTTTATTGCTTGAAGCTGCTTGAGTCCCATGGTCATCCTACTGGAAAATCTTCTTAGAGGGGCATTTCTTTCCTCTATTCCTTCTTCTTGATGTTGCAGTTTGGGAGGCCGAGGACATAGCCCCCTTTAACAGCTCATCTAGCCATGTGCAAATAGTCTAGACGGCCTTAGAAATATCGTCCATTTTCATTGCAAGCACACGTACACAAAGGTCAGGATAATCATCCATCCGACTGTGCATGGGAGAGCAATTGCCACATGAAGTAGCGTCTCTGACAAGTATATTGAGTTGTACTCCGGTGTTAACCATGTTGATTTTATGAAAGTGTAATAATCAGATTTTGAGTCATTTCCTACAGATGACGCTAATGTTACATCCTCGAATTTGAATTGTGATACGAATAGAAAGATTTTGAGCTTTATCCATTAGGCGTTGAATGTGTACGTTCTCTGTATACTTTAAATTTAAATTTTGTGTAACACAAAAATTACGGTCAAATGATTGACGGAACTTACTCCCGAGTATATCTTCCAATGCTCAAATCAATATCGTTCTTCTAAAAAGAAGAAAAAGATGTAAATTTGAATGCAATGCGAGTTATTTGTCTTTGTTTGGGAGATGCGCTTTTTAGAAAGCATCTTAGTATATGAGAGAATAAGAGAAAATATATCTATTATAAATGTATTATGATTTTGTTCTTTCTTTTTGAAAAATGTCCTCCCCTCTCTATTGTAGGAAAGATGATATTTTTATATAAGTTAGGAAGCAATTGACTTTTTTCATCAGCTGTTTAGAAAATCGATAAGTGGATAAGATTTTGCTCAGGTGGTAGTTTTAACTGACGCCCGAGATCATTCAAATAAAAGTGGGAAACCGCCTCCGCAACTAACACTAATTTCCTCCTTATCCAAACCATCAATTAAGTCCTTGATTCAGGCCTAATGAGAATATTATGCCTTCACACTTCCTGGCTGAATCTGTGAGATGGATTTTTCATATTGGACCACTGGTGGCGATACCCATCACTACTTAATATAGGACTTACATTTTATGTTATGCTATATTAGGTTTACTTAGATATACATAATTTTATACTTAGAATTGAAATAAAGGAGACATGCATTCTAATGAATTGAGGGAAGCCTCGTCTCTTAAAAAAAGATAGAGCTACTTGTTTATTAAAACTTGATTGTTTATCTTTAAATAAATTATTATAATTTAATAATTTTAAAATAATTAATTATAATTAATTTTTTATTTTATAATTATAATTATATATTTAAAAATAAACGGTTAAAATACAGCCAACCACTCTCATCATCTCTCATATAGATTGAGCTCCCCCGAATGGCATTCAAATGGCATATTATTCAACTATTTAACACGACAAATGCAGCCATTGACAATTTATTAGTAAACCACCATTGCATCGCGCCCACGAGATGGGGCAACTACTAAGGCGTTGCCGTCTGACGCAACGCCGCCATCCTCCTCCGTCGCACCTCCAGACTCGGCCGAAGCCGGGACAGCAGTGTGAGTTGACTCGGGAGCTTCCGGAACAAGGTTAGCCCGACAGTAGGGACACGTTGTGTGAGACCTTAACCATCGGTCAACGCACCAACGATGGAACACATGGCCACACTTTGGCAGCAAACGCAGCGTTTCGTGGCCTTCAAACGCGTTCAAGCAAACCGGGCACTCCAACGGTGCAACGCCGGCCTTGCCGTTAATCCTGTTGAGAACCTTCACCTCCGCGTACGTTAAGATCGGGAACGATCGTGAAATGGATGGATGGATGCCGGCTGGAGGACTACGCTGCCCCGATGGAGTGGTGCCCAATTGCTGAAGGAGTTGTGCGATGGTGGTTCGCCGGAGGCGGTAGGCTATATAGTAGTAGAAGATCAGCATGAAGAGGATGGTTGCGACGGCGAAGGCAAAGAGTATGATTGGTCCTGGATGGCCGGCGGTGGAAGAAGTGGGTGAATCTTGAAGCTGAGTTTTGTTATATGAGGGTGTCTTTGGTGAGAAAATTAACACTGCCACTTTTTTCACCATAACTGTTTCTTTGCCGGTGGCGTTGGTGGCGGCGGTGGCGGCGTTTTAGCTTTACTACCCTCTTTCTTTGTTTTTCCTGGTATTGGCGTAATGTAATGTAGGAAAAAAGGGTAGAACGGACGGGACGAAAGAAGATACTATAATGGGAAGTATTTTATTTATAATTATTGTATAATATTTAAAAATGTTTAATTTTTTAATAAAATTATGTCCATGTAAATCATAAAATCTAGAACAATATTTATAAAATTAAAATATTTTTTTATATTTAACGAATAGATAATATTATATCTAATTGAGGTGATAATTGAGGTGGCATTCAAAGTAAATAATTAGAAAATAGATATTATTTAATTATATTTGAGATATCATATAATATTTCTAGACAGATGTATTTTATGAAAGTTTAATACATAAATAATATATTATTAGATATCATAAAAGATAAAAACTAACCTAATCTATTAATTTATAGGGCTCACAAATAAAATCCTATAAAAAGGAATGGATTAATAGAGTTGTTGAACAAATGTCAGAAGGAAATGCAACTGAACGATTAAATCACCGAGTGATTTATGGGTACCACGAATAAAATCCTATGAAAAAGTATGGATTAATAGAATTGTTTGACCTATGTCAGAATGAAATCTAATTGAACGATTGAATTGCCGAGTAACTGAATAATTAGACTGTTAAATATACTAAAAACTAAAGTGCTGAATGGCCAAACGATTAATTAAATAAGACAATTAATTCTAATAAATAATTACATAAATCGATAAATGAATAGTCAAATCAAATAATTAATTAATAAATTTAACGAACAAGCACTAACGTAGAACATGTAAAATAATTAGATAATTAAAATCTTAATATGTGTAACATTTTAAATTAATAAATAATTATTCTTCTATAAAAAAAAGTAATAAATTTGTATCAAAATTATAAATAAACTCGCTTCTTCTTACACAAATAGGAGGGGAATCCAAACATTTTGAAAAAAGTAAATACAAATCTCTTACTTTTTTAGACACTTACAAATCCTACAAATCACATAGCTTATCTCTCCAATCTCAGCTCTCTCTTATCCTCAATGTTTTATTAT
>JAOVVI020001704.1:12549-23291 GCA_028571085.2 Nepenthes alata
TTTAATTTAAGTGTTAAAAGATATATTAGAGAATAATCTCATATTCTCTAATATCTTATTAAATATTGTAAAACACAAGATCAAGATATAGATATTCAAATATTTAACTAATTCTATTCGAATTATTATCTAGATTCGAAGTATATGATGCGTCTTGAATCCAAACTTTGAATGAATTCGGATCGAGCTGATTCTTTGGATTTCGGTCACCATCCTGCAGGCCTAGGATCTTGCATACCACAATTTCAAATAAGAGGTCAAAAGATGATGAAATGTTATTCCACTGTAAACACTCTGACGCTCAAATCAGTAATCGATTTTCTGATGGTAAGAAGGTAAATGCAGATGATGCAAAGATGGACGCTGGGTGTGGGATTGAAGAATGAGGATCAGAGGTGCACTCATAAAGAGTGGTTTTGGTAGTGTAGTGCTCGTGGAGAGCAATTTTTCTAAATATTGAGTTCGTAGAGAATTAGTAATAAAGAGAGAGAGAGTTGAGTGATTGGATGCTTTAGAGCTCAGTGAGTTTCTATTAATTTGAGTATGCAAGAAAAGCATGTCTATGGAATAGGTTTTCATAACCTTTTATAGCCATGGGCCTCTATCGCCTTTCTTAGATAGCGAGGTGGGATTTCCGCCTTATGGGGATCGTTGCCTTCCAAAATATAGATGCAGGCGCCATTCTAAGCTTCAACGGTCAGAAAAGATGATTCATTTCTTTCCATGAAGATGTCACGCGTAGTGACCTTTGTGACTTCCTCCATCTCGGGGCTAGGAGCCCTTCGTCCCAAGAGCCCTCCGTCCTGAAGTCATGAGCACTCCGTCCCAGGAGTCCTCCGTCCCAAAGCCAAGAGCACTCCGTCCAATAAGCACTCCGTCCTGAAGCCATGAGCCTTCAATCGTGGAGTCAGGACCACTCCAACCCAAAGCCACGAGCCATCCGTCCCAGAGCTAGGAACACTCCGTCTTAGAGCCACAAGCACTCCGTCTCGGATCCAGGAGTACTCCGTCCCAAAACCACGAGTCCTTCGTCTTTGAGCTAGAATCCTCCGTCCTAGAGCCAGAAGCATTCCGTTCCGGAGCTACGAGTCATCCGTCTCAGAGTTAGGAGCCCTCCATCCCACAGCCGGGAGCATTCCATTTCGGAGCCATGAGCCCTCTATCCCGGAGCAATGAACCCTTGTCCTGGAGCTAGGAGCCTCCATCCCAGGAGCTATCCATTTCGAAGCCATAATCCCTCTGTCTCAGATTCAAGAGCTCGCTATCCAAGAGTTAATCCTCCACTCAGGTAATCAATATGTTGACCCACCAGTGCAATTTAGTCTTTCTTTTCTAAGCTGCCCCTGCAGGCGCACCTCTAAGTCGTCACTCTACTGGATGCACTTCTAAGCCGTCCTTCTGTGAGCGCACCTCTAAGCCGCTCCCCTGCGGGCACATCTCTAAGCTGCCCTTTTGCCGGGCGCTCCTCAAAATCATCCCTCTGTTGGGCGCATCTCTAAGCTGCTCCTATGCGAACGCTCTTCTAAATCACCCCTCTGCCAAGCGCACCTCTAAACCATCCATCAGTTGGCGCATCCAAACACTCCATCCACCGTCATATGCATATATTCATTCATCGCATCCTCCTAGTATCTTTTTATTATCTAAGAAAGATTTTTAATTTGAGCGTCGAAAGATATGCGGTTGAAGTAATTCCCTTCATCATCTGACCACCTGTTTGTAGCTTGTGTTGTGCAGTTTCAGGTTAACAGTGACGAAAATCGGACATGCTTCAATTCGATCCTCAGCGAAAGAATAGAAGGTTCCCTAATCTGTATTATAACATGAGAATCAGGGACATATTAGTACATATTATTATATAGATCATTAACTAAATGAATATATTATTATCACTATCCGTTAGAAATAATATATCATTAGTAATTGCTAAAAAATATATTAAATAGTGGGATTTAAAGGATATAATTTTCACCAAAATTTGAATTCAAAGTGTATACTGGATATATCGAAATTATTCAATCGCTAATTCGAGGAAGCTTAGTGGACGTTTTTTAGTTACTTTTTAATTACTTTTAAATAACGTATAATATTTTTATTAATTTATTTTTATAAAATCTATTAATATATATAAATAAATAAAATAATATATTATTAAAAATATTAAAAATATTATATTCCTAGCACGACAAACTATATAATGTCACCCATAAGCACTCCCAATAATTTACTTAAACCAAAGAAGACTCCCCCGTACAATGAAATGGATCAACCCTTATTTTATTATTTTTATTTTTTTGATAGAGTCCAAAACATTAAAAAGCTTTACACATTAAAAATTTTATATTATTTTAAAATATCATTAATTAGCAAAAATATTTTATTAAAAAATATGTTAAATTTAATTAATTATTAAAACATATAATTATTAAAATAATTACTTACTGATGCGTACCTGGATCCGACTTCGAACAGATTCGGATTCTTCTGAAATGGCATGATCCGGCTCCGTTTACTGAGTGTGAGTCCTGCACATCACTAAAACGAACGAGAGGTCAGCGTTAACGGCGGAAGGTAGTCCCACCGATAACACTCCGATGCTCAAGTCAGTAAAACAGTCTTTGAAGAAAAGAACTGAGAGCTTGAGGGCTAAGCGAGGGGGATGAGGAGTGTGAGGATCCAGATATCCTATAACCTATCATTTTTTTTTAAAAAAAAAAGATTATATTAATCACAAATATAAAAATTTATAATAATAAAAGGCAACATATATATATATAATCCCTTTTAGCGTCAAACTTTTATATCATGTCTAATTTATAATTTTTGTGGCATAAAATATACACAGTATTTGTTTTAACTTTTTATCAATATTGTTTCAATTTTTTTACTGGGCATAATTGTAAATAATTTTTTTTAAAAAAATTTACAAGGCTAATAACAATTACATAAAAAAGAATATCTACATCAAATAGATGTTTATAGATATTAAATATTAACTGCATTATTATTGTTACCACCTAAACGTAAATATGTTTGTTATTCTGAGCCTATCATTTCAAAGCTGTTTGATTTGATAGACAACCACAGGGGTCAAGAATCTAAATCTCCTCCATGCTGAATTAAAGTTTGCTTAGGATTGATTAATTAACCCACCCCATCAAACTAATTAAACCGACTGTGATGTTAATCTGTTGATCCTTCACCCTGTTGTTGGGTGAACGAGGCATGCCATCCATTCAATTAATCGTACCCTCAACGAATCGGCTGGCAAACTTACAGTAGCATCGATCAAAGGAGAGCGGCAGTGACAGGGTAACAATGGAGTCAAGTGATTTGGGGGCTAACTTTGATCTTTTCATCTCATCTTCTGATGGATAATGCTTCACTCAATCTTTCATGTTGATTTTATGGGTGATTATTATTCCAAATATGACCTCATTCAAGTAGACTTCAAATGTGGAATTTTGCTTTTATATGTTTAATATCATTTAAACTTTTTTTTTTATAAAAAAAATTAACTATTACCTTATGGGTTATAATTATAAATTACTATAATAACTTTTAATTCTTCATTATTACGTGAGACCAAATTAAACTTAATCACACAAAAACTTAACACCTCCCTGCATGTGTGAACCCTTTCTCTACTCCATCTTGAACTCAAACTAAACAATATTGATTTTTACACGCTAGAAAGTCATTTAATGTCCGTACAATTGCATTTGCAAACAGAGTCATTGACTCTGATACTACTGTTAAGAATTAAAAATTGTTATATCATTTATGTAAATATTTATATAACTTATATATATTACACATAATTTAGTTTAAACATCTATAGTTGACAAGGTAATACACTTCTGCAGCTTAAATTGTCAAGAAATTGCATCTCCTGCAAACTTCACTAAGTACCCTGAGGTAGACTTACAGGAGTCAATATCCCCTATCATATCAGCGTCCAAGTAACCCACCAACTGTGGTTTGTCATTTCAAAGGCATAAATAACTTTTGAAAGTTCATCGAATATATCTCATAATCCACTTGATCACGGAGCAGTGCTTTTTTTCTGGGTTTGACAGAAACCGACTGATTGTACCAACAGTATGTGCTATGTCTGGTCTTGTGCACATTAGGACATATATCAGGATTTTCACAGCTGCGAAATAGGAAATGCCTCTCATTTATGTCCTCTCTTCGTTCGAGGATGGACACTGGCGAGTGCTCAATCTATGGTGGTTTGTCAATGGTGTGCTTACATGTTTCGACTTGTCCATATTGAATCGTTGGAGTACTTTTTCAATGTAACTCTCTTGAGACAGTTATAATTTTTTTGCCTTTCGATCGCAGATAATTCTGACGCCAAGAATTTACTTCGCCGATCCCAAGTCCTTCATAGCAAACGATCGCCCAAGTTGTTCCTTCAACTCATTTATTCAAGCATTGTTGCGTCCAACTTAATCCTTTAATCATTTGGGATATTGACAAAAGTTCTGTATCCTTCAACTCGTAGATAGTCATATGATGGTCCCTTACCCGATCACAACTTCTCCAACACTTCACCCATCGGTGGTTTGTTAGGCGACTTATTTTTTATGTAAGCTGCTGTCATCAGTGCTTTAACCCAAAAATATGCAGAAAGTTTGGCTTCCGAGAGCATACAACGTACTCTCTCTAAAAGTGTACAGTTCATGCGCTCAGCCACTCCGTTCAACTGGGGTGTCTTTAGTGGTATTTTCTGATACGTAATACCATGTGGCCGATAATAGGTATCAAAAAGTCTTATGAATTCGCCGCCATTATTATTTTGGGCGACCTTCAGTTTTTTTCTCATTTGACGCTCAATCAGAATATGAAATTACTTAAATATACCGAGGACTTTGTCCTTGATTTTCAGTGGGTAGACCCATAACTTTCTGAAATAATCGTCAATGAAAGAAAGGAAATATTAGGCTCCACCAAGTAATTTCTCTTTAAACGGTCCACACACATCTATGTGGATTAGATCAAGCATCTCTACCTTTGTGGAGGATGAGTCTCCAGGGAATAAAACTCTTCTTTGCTTGCCAGTCAAACAGTGAGGACACGTATTCAGTCTGTCCTCCTTTACTCCGGGGGTAAGACATTTTTTGGCCAGATAACACAGTTCAAGTTCACTCATGTGACCCAATCTCCTGTGCCACAAGTTCTTAGACTCTTTATTGATTGCAGCATTTACGTCTCTGACCATTGTGGACGCCTTCATTATGTATAGACCGGAGCACCTTTTTTCTCTAGCCAACACCAGAGGTCCTCTGATCAATTTTCATTCATCTTCACCAAAGGTGTTATAATAACCCTCATCATCCAACCAGCTAGCTGAGATGATATTGAGCCGAATGTCGGGGACATGTCGAATATCTTTTAACAACAGTTTTGTCCAATTATTGGTAACCAGTACAGCATTGCCATTACCAATAATTTAGCATGTTCCTTCATTATCCATCCTTATCACTCTAAAATCTCCTATAGTATAGGATGTGAACAATCCTCTTCTAGACGTGGCATGTAAGATGGCACTAGAATCAATCGCCCAACTAGACTCCTCATCCGTCAGGAGATCTCCTCCTATAACCACTGAGACGGAGGATGTTTCCTCCCCTCGTCCTTTATCTCCTATCTTTTTTTTTATATTTTCATGCTTTCACTTGAAATAATTTTTCTTGCTGTGATCCTTTTTGTCACAGTAATGGCATTCAAGGTTTTGATACATTGACCATGATTTACTATGGCCTTTCTCTCCTAATTTCTGGCTGACCTCTACTCCTTTTCCTAGATTCGCAAGTACCTCAGAATGAGAGGACGGCGAGGTCCATTGTGACCGCCTTGACTCATTCATGAGTAAAAAAGCAATAATATCACCTAACCTTAGTGTATCATTTTCAAATAATAAGGTTATGACGATGTGATCATAGGAGGCCGGTAGAGAGGCTAGTAATACCAATGCCTTGTCCTCTTCATTGATCTCCTCATCAAGGGCGAATATCTATGTCAATATTCTATTAAACTCGTCCAAATGCTTCTCGAAACTCTAAACTTTTGATAACCGTAAGCTATAAAATTACTTCTTTATATGTAATCCGATTGTTAAGGATTGAGACTTATATCGGCTCTCCAACATTTTTTAAATCTCCGCTGGATCAATCAGGCCAACAACCTCTTAAAGAGTGTTGTCCACCAGGCATAGTTTAATGGTACAATTGACAATGTCTCTTTTATCTTGTCATTCATTATTGGTAAGATTTATAGGCTTTTTATCATTATTCTTCAATGTCTTTACTGTTCCGTCTCTTGTTAGAATATTATTTACCCTCTCTTGTTAGAGAATAAAGTTGTCCTACCTGTTGAACTGCTCTACGCTGAATGGCAGATTCTTCGACGACGATGACGTCATTTAGATAGAGTTATCAACCTCTCTCTGATACCACTTGTTAGGGTTAGATGACGTCTCACTACACTATAAATAGATACATTAAAGGGATGAGGAAGAATAAAATAAACACCCAAATTTTTACGTGAAAAATACTTATCAAATAAGAAAAAAATCACAGGATAATCTGTTCACGAAACCAATTCCACTATATGAGGCGATGAATAATTTTACTGTTATACAGTCAAAAGATGAAAGAAAAATAAAGAATAGAGCATAAGCAATACACTGTGTGTTGCTTACAATTCTCACATTCCTTCACAATTTTCAGTCTCTCTATTTTTCACTTAGCCTCTCATCCACACTACAGCAAGTCTGTCTACTTGCTCTTAAATAGAGGCTCATATTCAGTAAATTCGAAGAATATTTTATAACCACCGATAAGATCTGTCCTTACCAATAATATGAATATACTCTCTATAAAAATGGCTCCTACATGACCGTCTGAGATTACATGCGTTCAAAAGATCTCCTGAGCTAGCAGCCTTTTGGATTTCATTGGCAGATTACCAACATTCAAGTATCCGCTTCTTTCACAAGGCCAATCAACGCCCATTGACAGTCCTCTCCACAGTGACGGACATTTGTCCGTTTGAAATCCTTCAGCAATGCTAGGCGACTTATGTTTACAACCGGTCAACATATTAATCGGTCATTATTGTCCATCCAAAAAATTCTCCTGTTATAAAGATTTTTACATGGGAGTGATTCCCAACAATATATTCCCACCATATGAAAACTTGTGCCCAACACATTCCCTTAATATCATTCTTGATGCCGATAGGGCACTTAATGGCATGAACTCAAGAAAATTAGAGCAATATTTGGCCTTTTAGTTACATTAGAAGTATGATATTTGAAGAATCTCTCCCTAGGTAAAAAAACCGAGACTAATGAAGGTATTCCTAAAATATAAATTAATTGATAAAAAAATATAAATTATAGAGTAGAATAATTTTTTTAAAAAATAACATATAAAAATATCATAACAGGTCTCAAAAAAATCTCCACCATCATCGAGTAGAATTATAAGAGAAATATTTTTAATATTTTGGGTGATAAAGTTTATTTATTTGTATATTTTTATATGGAGAATGAGTATATATAAAATAAATAAAATATTATATTATTAGTTTTTTTTTTAAATAATTAAAAGATATTTTTTAATGCCCACTAAGTGGAGAATGGCATAGGAATCCATATTTTATACAAATAAATAAATAAATATTATATTTTTCATTTGGCAAAAAAATCCAATATGTCTGAGTTTCTTTAATCGCTAACCCTATTATCAGAGTAAGGAGAAAAAAATATATATACTATTGACGGGTCATCCGGGGCTTAACTTTCTCAAATCAAAGGGTGTCTATTTTATTTGTATAGAATAAAAAAAGTGTATATCTACTTGTTCTAAAAATCAATTTTTCCGTATTTTCTTTAAAAAAATCTAAATTGAACATTTTGTAAAAGTTTCTAGGGATGAGAAAATTAGCTATATGTTAAATTTGATTAAAATTAAGTCATATAATTAATTTAAATTTTTAGAAAATTTAATTAAGATATTAAAATATTATATATAAATAATATAATGTACAAATTTTTAACTATAATTTTAATTATTATTAATTAAGTTAATAAAAAAATTTAAAGTTAATTAAATTTAGAAAAAAACTTTATAATTTATAAAATAATTAGGAATATTTTTTTTAATATAAGAAAATATAAAAAAATAATTTATAATCGTGTAGAGTTTTTATTTCATTATGTATGGACCATTATAAAACTTAATAGTGATATATTATAATATATCTTAATCTATTATAATGGTACTCGAGATTCAAAATTATCATCCACGGAATAAATGCAATGTTCGACTTTGTTTATAGAATTATGTATATGATGGTCTATCTATAAATCTTAAATAATAGCATAAGACTTTTGATGGTATGAAAATATATATTTTTTAAATTTTAATTATTTTCTTATTTGTCAGTGAGACCCTATTAGTCATCGGTTCATAAAAATTAATATGATTTTAGTATGTTTTTTACAGTGTATTATAGATTAAAAATTAAAAAATAAATTTAAAACCTTTTCTTGTGTTGCGTCCGTGCATTCTAACCGTCTATCTACTAAAGCACGAGGATCCTGTGCGTTCGTGGACGGACGAAAACGGACAACACAAATAAGTCGTGAATGCACTGTGAGAAATAAGTACGATGACATAAACGAAAAACGTAAAATTTACGTGAAAAACCCCGTTCGTCAAGGAGGGATAAAAACCACGGGAACGGACGAAAAGTTTGAGAGATTTTACTATTATGATGAAAGAATACGGCAAGAATTGTGGAGCGTTTTGCCTTTGCCATGGATTACAGTATGAGAAAGTTCTCTCTTTTTGTCTCTCTTTCTTTTCTCTTTAGAACTCTTTTTCAGATACGCTTTAATGAAAAAATCCAAAAGTCCCCTTTCTCTTGCCTAAGAGAAGGTATTTATAAGAAAAAATTATTCTGTTGAAATGGGGACACGTGGCATTGGCGTGTTTGGGGCCGCCAGCCTACGACTCTGCAGGCACACTGTGACAAGGATAGCTGTCGCAGTCTGCAGATACGGCGTGCAGAGGCGTCTGCTGTGCAGATATGACGTGTCAGAGGTGCCAACTTTGCGTATCTGACGTGTCAGAAGGCGTTGGATCTTTCACATTACTCATGTGCTCCGCAAGTGACCTGGGCTGGCATCCTCGGTCATTTTGATTCCCTATCTTGAAGGCGCGTGAATGTTGAGTTTGTCCTCGTCCGTCAAAAGCCTTATGCGTCCTTTGCTCGTCGCACTAGGTTCTTAGACGTTTTTTTCTGTTAATGACGTCAATCATACGTGGCGTCCTCGCACTTACTTGGGTCAAAATGTCCTCTCGTACCGCCGTTACTATTCAGGGCTTCTTAGTTTAAATTCACGGGTGATTGTGGTCCATTTAGCTTCTTGGGCCAAGTTTTGGCTCGTGGGCCTCTTGGGCCAACTTGTCCCTAGGATCCCGCAATTATAAATTTGGGCCTTGGGTTCTGGAACCCATCAGCATGAATGTTATAAAAAATTATAACATCTAAAATTTTTATCATTATTTCATTCAATATATTTTAATATAAATTATATATTATATTATAAAAATATATATATTTTATTAAATAATTAGCTTTTTTTATTTTTTTATTAACTCCCTTCAAATTAATGGTTCGAGTAGCACTTGCAGGTAAGAATGATTGGTGGATGAGCTGTTTGAGAAGTAGAGTTAGAAGTCAGAATGGTTTTGATGTTGTAATTTGTCTCAAAATAGTAGCTATAGAATGATTAATCTTATTTTGATTAATAATTTTTGTATTATATAAAGCTATGATATTCTTATCAGTAATACAGTTGGATTATAGCTATTGTTTTAGTAAGTTACTGATAAGATATTTATTCTTATAAATATTTTAGGATTAGATTATTATCAAAAATTATAGTCCTTTGATGGCATATTATTTTGGATTCTCTAATATGATTCATTACTTTAATTTGAATTATTTGTTAACATATGATAGTAAGGTTGCATCCGTGTCAAAAGTTGAGATTTTAAAAATTTTAGTAACTCTATTTCGAGTTTTAAGTTTTGAAATAAATTAATATAATAATATAATTAATTAAAATAAAATAAAATAATTTTGTTATAAAATCAAGATTTGAATGTGACAAATAATGTCACATAATTAGGACTGATTAATTATTTGGGTCAGGCGCGATCATGGATAAAAGTATTGGTTGGACCTGGCTCAATTTAAATTATAATTTATTAATATTTTTTTATTTAAAATAAATGATAACTTTTTTTAAAAAAATATTTTAAAATAATATATTATTGTGTAATTAATAACTTTTTATATATTTTTTTTATTAAAATATACACATACATAATATTTTATCATAAATATTATAAATTTTAAAATATTATATATTTACTAGTATTTTTTATCTAAATATAAAATTTTAAATAAATATATTAAAAATAAAAAAAATTTATGAATCGGTCTGAATTGGCTTAATTTGGCTTAAATGTGTATGGTTAAAATTTTTGACTTGGGCAATAAGGTGTTCTTCAATTTAATCTGACTTATTAATCATAAATTTTTATATAAATTTAACTTATATTTGACTTAAATTTAATTTTAATGAAATTTACTATATCAATTCTCAATCCTTAAAAAGGTTTTTGAAAACAGTTTATTTATTTGTTGCAAAAGTT
>JAOVVI020001705.1:0-23287 GCA_028571085.2 Nepenthes alata
CGAGAGCTCTGCTCTGTGTGCTGTCCGAGAACCCTGTCCGCTCGGTCACCGTGCATTCCGAACGTTTTGCGCCAACACAACGGATTTTCCCCTGATTTCGCACTTTTTACAGAAGACAACCTCTATTGTAACGATTGCTCCTAGAATCAATGTGCATCCCTGAAAGAAGGTGCCAGAATTCTTTCCTTGTCTGTTGAAAACCCTAACGGTTACAGGACGCAGAAGAAAAGTAATCAATCCAACAACCGTTATAGTTATAAAGATAGCACGCCAAAAAAGGCAACGATCCTAACAGAGCGCGAGTATCAAGCCCTTCTACACAAGGAAGGCAGTCCAGCGCAACGACTATAAAAGGCCATGGAGTTCACTCTTCAATGCACGCTTTCACTTGCTTGCAAAAAGCATTTTCTTGCAAAATTTCTCACGTTTTCAGCACTAGCTCTCTCTCTCTCTCTGCTACTACGTTCCCAGCGAACACAATACTTAGAGATTTCGCTACTCATGAGCAACCCAAGCCTCGCAGTCTACGAGAACACCGCATGAAACAAACACTCTTAGCATACATATTGCACCTCATTGCATCCTTCTTCTTACTTCGAAGGTCATATACTAATTTGAGCGTCGGAGTATTTTTGGTGAGACAATCTCCCGCCGTCACTTGACCTTTTGTTCGTAATTATGGTGTGCAAGATCTAGACTCAGAGGATAGAGCCGGCTCAGACGAATGACTTGACTCGAATCTGTTCGAAACTTGGATTCATAACGCATGATTGGCGCCGTCTGTGAAAAGCTTACGAAAAGCCCACCACTTCTCACAACAACTTCCCCGTTCAATTTCATAATTAGTTTCACCCATTGGAATGGTGAACACCACAGCGTAAGCAAGCAGTTCTGCTAGAGACGGGACCACACCCGACAGGACCACTCTGCTGGTAACCTGGTTAATTGGGTAGTCAACAGAGTACTCGCTCGATTTTTTAGAACCTGGCGGAACAAATGAGCAATATGAATCAAACGCTTCAGATGCTATGGGCCCGCCAGGAAAGTACCGAGTAGGGGGCTCTGCCTGCAGTAGTCCCTGTTCCGACCTTCATGAGAAGAGGCGAGAAGAAGAAGAAGCTATCCAAGAAGACCAAGTGCCCGGGCAACACTCAAGCTCCAGAGGCCTCACACGCCTAGAGCCGTTCAAGGCTCAAAAGACGTTTGGGGCAGTAGAACTCTGGATGAGAGTCCAGAATTGAGGAATCCCTGATACTCTCAAGCGGAAACCAGGCATCAGGCTCAGGAGGAAGTCTCCAGGATCGTTAAATCCACTGGTGGCAGTAGCTGGCTGGCTACTCGCCACACCATAGAAAGAACGGAGTTGAGAACCTTTCTCAACTCTAAAAGAACTAGCAATGTCGCCTGCACAGATTTGACGATGGAGAAGATCTTGAACCACGTGTTCAAGGATGACGAACACGCCACAGATCTGGACAAATTTTCCTTCACAGCATAGATCTTGAATCACCCTTTGCCGGCAATGTTCAAGATGCCAACCCTTGACTCTTACAATGGGAGTGCTGATCTTATGGATCACCTAGATTATTTTCGCACCTATTTGAGTCTCCAGGGGTTAGAGAACGTAGCGATGTGCCGTTACTTCCCCCTTACGCTGAAGGGAGACGCCCGCATTTGGTTTCATCATTGCCCGTCAGATTTGATTCGAAGCTTCCGAGAGCTTATTGATCTCTTCTTGACACAATACGCTTCTAACTGTCAGGAAGAAAAGTAGCCATGATATCTCTCCTACATCAAGCAAAAGCAGGGAAAGAATTTAAGAAATTTTCTGAATCGCTTCGTGGCGGAGGCCAGAAGGATTCCTAGGCTCATTGGAGACAGTTACATCTTTGCCTTAATGCATGGGGACATCTTCAGGCATTTGATGCACAAGAATTCACAGACCTTCCTAGAAGTAGAATCTATCGCCAGGGCCTACGCAGAGGCCGAAGAGACCAACGAGGCTAAGCGTCCCAAAATGACCAAACAACATCACTCTTTCCCAATCGAGGAAAAGATAAAGTACAACGGAAATGATCACTCCCATAGGAAGCAGCACAGGACCGGAGCACAGAAGCAAAGGGATTACAGGCCGATCAACCTAACACCCACCCCTGACCGACACGCACTCCAATGTCCTCATATAGATTCGTGAGGAAAAGTTCGTTAAGTGGCCCAAACCACTTAAGAAAGCGGAGGGAGGAAATCCAACTAAGTATTGTAATTTTTATCGATCTCCCGGATACTCCATTGAGGACTGTAAGACTCTTCAGTAGGAAATCGATGAGCTCATCTGGAGAAGCTACCTTACTAGGTTCGTCAGGAATCTTAGACAGAGTTCTGGCTCCTCAAGCGATGAATGACCATAGCCTTCCCAATCACGGAACTGGGTCATGGATGAAGTGGTTAATACGATCGCAACCCAACTTGCCAAGATCCCAACGGATCGCAAGGAGTAGCAGATTAGGTGGAAGAAGCAGCGCACAGGGGACAGCGTTATTAGTTTTAGTGATAATGACATGGAACATATAATCTCCCCCCATGCAGATCCCCTTATTGTATCCGCACTCGTTTCGAACGGTAGCGTTGATTACCAACTAAAACGAGTCTTTATTGATAATGAAAGTTTTTGATATTTACTTTATATTGATACCTTTTTTAAGCTTTATTTAAAAAAGAGTCAATTGAAACCTGTCGAAGGCCCACTCTATGGCCTTGACAACAAGCCAGTAGCCGTCCAATGAATGATCAAGTTGGAGGTAACCTTAGGCACGTACTTGAGAACGACGAGTCGTATATTCACCTTCTTGGTCGTCGACCTGCCTTCGTGCACAACGCTATACTAGGTCGCCCGTGCCTAATAGAGTTCGGAGTCGTCAATTTTATACCGCATCTCAAGATGAAATTCCCAACAGTATGCGGTATTGGTAAAGCATTGGGTGGCCAAGTCACTAGGAGGACATGTTACATGTCCCAGATAACTCCAAGTGGCAGCACAAAGATAGTAGGAGAGCTTGACAATCGAGGTGAAATAATCTTACAACAAGCGCAGTCTGGTGAGACAACCAATCTAATCCCACTGAATCCGGAGGACCCGGAGAGGTGCGTATAGATTGGGGACTCACTCACCGGGACACTACGTGATGAGTTAATAGTATTTTTATAATAGAATGCTGATGTGTTCGCGTGGGCTCCCACTGACATGCCTGGGATTCCGATCGGAGTAATGGTCCACAAGTTGGGCCTCAATCTCGACCGCAAGGTCATATGGCAGAAGTAGAGAAACCACTTCGTGGAGAAACTCATCGTCATCCGGGAAGAGATGAAGAAGTTGTTGGACGTCGACTTCATCAGAGAGGTTTAGTACCCGGATTGACTATTCAATGTCATCTTGGTAAGAAAAAGTAACGGAAAATGGTGAATGTGCGTCGACTTCACCGACGTTAACAAAGTCTGTCCAAAAGACAGCTTCTCTTTACCCCGAATCGACTTGTTGGTGGACTCAACATCTGGACACGAGCTACTGAGCTTCATAGATGCGTACTCAGGCTACAACCAGATCCAGATGAGTCAAGAGAATGAATAGCACACCTCGTTCATGACGGATCAAAGTACCGACTATTATAAGGTCATACCTTTTGGTCTGAAAAACGTAGGTGCCACTTATCAGAGACTCGGGAACAAGATGTCTGAGAAACAGATCGACCGTAATATGGAGGTATACGTCGACGACATGCTCATCAAGAGTAAGACCACCAGCGGCCATATTTGCGATCTGACTGAGTCCTTCGAGATACTCCGTGCGCACCAAATGAAGTTGAAACCTTCAAAATGTGTCCTCGAAGTATCCTTGGGGAAGTTCTTAGGTTTTGTCGTCTCTCAACGATGGATCAAGGCAAACCCGGAGAAGATCAAGGCTCTCACGGAGATGACTCCGCCATGGAGTATCAAAGATGTCTAGAGGCTAACCGGACGACTGACAACCTTGTCTCGTTTTTTGGCAAAGTCGGGGGACAAATATCAATATTTCTTTAAGGCTTTAAGGGGGACAAAAGCGAATGGATTCCAGTGGACTGCGGAATGCCAGGCGGCCTTCAACGAATTGAAGTAGTATCTGGCTAATTCACTATTACTAATGTCACTCAAAGATAGAGAAGAGTTGTACCTCTACCTGGCAGTGTCAAAGGTGGCTCTTAGCTCTGTTCTCATACGCCAGGACTCTGGCTCCTAACAGCAGGTCTACTACGTGAGTAAGACGTTAACCGGCATAGAGATGTGTTACCCACGCACGGAGAAGTTAGGTTTGGTGCTTGTCTTTTCTGCCCGGAAGCTGAGACCTTATTTCTATGCTCATCATGTAGTCGTTTTGACTGACCAGCCACTGAAGAGCATTCTTCAGATATCCGACGTTTTCGAACGGATGGTTAAGTAGGCTATCGAGTTGAGAGAGTTCAACATCAAATTTTGGCATAGATCAGTCATCAAAAGGCAAGCTCTAGCCAACTTCATTATCGAAACCACGACGTCAATTTCCGATGAATAACCCACCGAGGAAGTAGAACAGCACGAAAAAGAGCCAGAATGGGTTCTCAATATAAACGGATATCTATCGACTCAGGCAGTGGTGCCGGAGTGGTCCTAAGGACCTCAGATAGGTTTGATATAAAGTACTCTCTTAGACTCCACTACTCGGCCACTAACAACGTTGCCAAGTAGAAAACCCTATTAGTCGGGTTAAAACTAGCTAAAGAGTGCTTAGCTAGACGACTGACCGTCTACAGAGACTCAAAGTTGGTCGTAAACCAGGTAAATGGGAACTTCGAGGCGTGCAGCCCTCACTTGGCCAAATATTTGGCTAAGGCGAAGGACGCCATCCAAAAATTTGACCAGTTGAACTTAGTCCACGTCCTCAGAACTGAAAACTAAAAAGCCGACCAACTTGCTAGAGCAACGACGGTCGAAAATCTAGAGCAGTACTCGAGGGACATGTGAAAAGTTTTGAACACTCCCAGCACAGAGGAATCGAAAGCGATTCCGATACGAAAAGTTGGATGACGCCTTATCAGAAATACCTAGCGAACGGAGCACTGCTAGATAACGCAGATAAAGCCGAGCAGATAAAAAAGATGGTCAGCTGGTACACCATAGTCGATGGATGGATATATCACCGTGGATACTCGATTCCGTACCTCCGGTGCCTAACTCCCAAGGAGGCTAACTACGCCCTAAGTGAAATCCACCTTAGGATATGAGGATTGCACATCAGCGGCAAAAACCTAGCGTTTAAAATTATGCGCCAGGGATATTACTGGCCGACAATGAAAAGGGACACCCTTGAGTTCGTAAAGAAGTGTGAGAATTGTCAACTCTACAAAAATCTTTACCACTAGCCGCCCCTCGAGTTGAGATCTTTTTAAGCTCTTTGGCCTTTCACACAATGGGGGCTCAATATTTAGGCCCATTTCCCATCTCAATAGGGCAAAGAAAATTTATCATCGCGGGTATCGACTACTTCACCAAGTGGGTTAAAGTCGCCGCGCTGGCTAAGATCACTGAGCACAATGCCCTAGAATCCGTCTGCCAGGGCATAGTCAGCAGATTCGGTGTTTCTGAAGTTATCGTGACCGACAACAAAATCTAATTTTTAGAAAAATATTTTATCAAGTATTGCACCAATTTAGGCATCAAATTGGTCCACACTTCGATAACATACCCACAAGCAAATTGATAGGTAGAGGTCACAAACCCCACGCTACTCTACAATCTAAAGACCAAGCTGGAGGATATAGGGGGCTCTTGGGTCGATAAGTTACCCTCCGTCCTATGGTCTTACCGGACGACTCCAGAGGAACCAACTTGTGAGATGCCTTTCAATCTCTACTACAGGACTAAAGTGGTAATTTCGGTTGAGATCAGGCTTCCAAGCCTTAGAGTTAAGTCTTTCAACCCACAAGGTAACTCCTAGAAAATCAAGAAACACCTAGATTTGTTGGTGGAAGCTCGTGACACTACCAGAATGCGGTAGTGGCCTATCAACAACGAGTCGCCCACTATTATAATAAGAAAGTAAAAGTGCGACAATTCAAAGTTAGAGACTTGGTTTTGCGAAGTATCGAGGCTATGGGTAATACCACTTACTAGAATAAGCTTTTTTCAAATTGAGAAGGTTCTTTTATAGTCTTAACCGTTCTGCGAAACAGAGCATACAAACTCTGAATCCTAAACGGTAAGTTGGTCCCATGGATGTGGAACGCTATCCACCCTAAGCACTACTTCCAGTAAGGGTACAGGTAGGTCATCCATATTGCATGTGTATGCTTGTAATATACATGTTGATATTAATGAAATAAAAATACTTTTTCATTTGTGCCATAGTGTTTTTTCTTTTCTTTTCTTGTTCCATGTGTATGTATGTGAATTTATAGGGTTATACAAATGACCTAAACTACCTCTAAGTCGGACAGATTTTTACATATTCGTAATTAAATCCTAGTCATCCAAGCGACCCATGAGTAGTTAAATGAAATCCTGGTGATTCGGGTGGCCCACGAACGGCCAAATTAAACCCTAGTCATTCAAGCGGCTTATGAGCGGTTGAATTAAATCTTGGTTATCCAAGTGGCCCATTTGTGGTCAAAATCTTAGGGGGCTAGAGCAGCACATGTGACAACCTCTTTCACCAAGAGATAGAGTGATCAGTTAATAACGGTCGACAAATGAAAGCAAAGCGTGAAAAGAAAACACACGCTTCCATAATGAAACGGGGCGCTAGATCAAGCAACCTGGACGCCACCCATCGATATAACAATGCTGCACAGCGAACAAAAAACATATTCATATACATATGGGTAATGCAAATTTCTCATGATGCCTCACATGGGAAAGAAGAAAAAACAAAAAGAGTCCTGATAGCGCCCCCAGGGTCTCGAGATATCATGACTCAGCTTGATGGCTTCCTGAGGCTGAGGAGCCTCCTCGAGAGCAAGGTCGAGACCTCTGACAGCGACCGTGGGAATACCACACTAGCTCTAATCTCTAGAAAGCACCAGTGTTTCGCGAGTCCAGAAACCCGACGAGAAAGCAAGGATCCACCATGGAGGCAATCCTATGGCTGTAGCAAATCCCCTCTTGGAACCGCTCCTCCAAGGCAAGCGCAACCTCGTCAAGGCGAAGCCTCGTCCCTAACTCACCCTCAAGTGCCGCAATTCACTCTAGGGCTCGTTGGTGCGCATCTGAATCCTCTGGCAAGCTAGCACTGGAGGCCTAACCTGGGTGGACAGCGTGCACCCTCCCCCGAGGCACGTCGTCCTCCTCTGAGGACGAGATCTCAACCAAGGTGCAAGGAACCTCGTCAGGCTGGCAAAACCAAGAAAAGTCAACAAGGGAACACAAACCGCCATAACCAAACCCCAAAGTTGAATAACTAAGGCGTACCTAACAAGAAGGCCCAGCGCGATCGAAGCAAGTAGGGCAGAAATGCTCCGTAGAGCACTCAGAGTGCGACCTCTCGTCGCCACTCCCCATTGGAGAGGATGACCCATGGGAGGGGCTAGGCATGTTATCTGGCGCCCAGTTGAGGAGAGTATGAATATCAATTATATTCTCATCAGTCATGGTGAAGGGAAAATTGCTATGAAGCAAATCGCAAAGGCCCTCGCCGTTTTATAAGCCAAGTTTTCTGCCTAAAACAGCCACACGCAAACTAAAGGGTCATGTCACTTCAAGTCACGTCGTTTCAGTGCCTAACAATGTGTGTGTTGTGCAAACGTCACATCTATGAAGAGACAATCTGCGACGGTCAAAACATCTTCAACGACTAGTAGAGACCCTCAGCCGGTAAAACATTTTCAGTGATCAGCAGAGACTCTCAGTCAGTCAACACCGAGCAAGTAGAAAGGAAAATGGAAGAAAAAGCATGACAAAGGCACAAACGATGATGGTCAACATCCCAGGAGTAAAGTGCTCCGTCCAAAAGCTGGCCGCCCAAGTTCATACCAAGACAACGCCACCAAGCCTCAACTCACGCACGAGTATAGAACAGGCTTGGCATGACATAAGGATTTACATTGATATCTCCTCCAGAACATAAGTCCATTAGAGAGTGCCACAAATATCTCAAGCGGGACAGACGGCCAACTTGCGTACAATACCCCAAGTCGGTCGGTCAACACAAGGACAAGTAATCAAAAAATGGTAACAAAGGTAAAGACATAGAATATCAGCAAAGCGATTATTTTATTGATCATGTATGTATATTTATAATTATAAAAAAGCAAAAATATAAAAAATCTACGGTGGGACAGAGCCCCCAGGAGGAGGCGGTGATGGCCCCTGACTACTTTGGGACAGCCCCAAAAGATTCTCGTGACAGCTGGCAGACCGGTTTGCGGGGTTAAGGACATCAACTGGAAAGATAGGGTTAACTATCCGTGCAATGCATCGACTAAGGTTGGCACCTTCCCACACCCATGCCCACAGCATGTCGTGGACCTCATGGGGACGAATGCGAGTGGACAACTCGTTCTCTAGTGATATAATCTATCCCGAGAGTTGGTCAGTGCGCCTCACTGTCCGGGCAACTTCCTCTCTCAATCTGGCGCTTTTCTCTTCTGAATTTGATAACACAGATTGAATAGCACCTATGTCCTCTTGGAACTCCACCTTGAGTAGCTCCACCTCCTCCTCGAACTAGGCGATCTCTCTGTCACGGTCTGTGATCACCAGGTTCCTTTGGCGCAGTCTATTGCTGACTGCGTCCATTATTCTCTCATCCTACAAAAGCCAAAAGCGCTAAATAATAGCAACGGAGGAAAAAAAGAGAAGGAAGGTTTCAAAGGTTTACTTACCAGACTCTGTGCTCCAGCCTCACTGGCTTGCTCCTAGACCTTGGCGCTGACGGCGGAGGACTAAAAATAGTAATTTTCTAGTTAGACTCCGCAGAAGCCTCCACCGCAGACTCCTCTGGCAACTCCATAATAGGGTCAACCACCACAGCAAGGGCTCGGGCAGCTAGCTCCTTCGGCTTTGCAAGTGGCTTCGAAGCTGGCTCCCACAGCTTAGCTTGGAACTCGCCTGCAATCTCTACAGCTGGCTCCAGCAGGTCAACTGGCGGCTCAGAAGCTGTCTCCTCTGGTTTAGCTTGCGGCTCGCCTGCAGGCTCAACCCTGATGGCTCTCGGCTCCAGCTTCGCCAACACAGGCTACGCCGCCGAGTCCTCCTACCCCGAGGACACGGCAACGGCGCTGCTCACTCCAACACGTAGCATGGCGTCATATTCTTCCAAAATCAACTCTACTTCGACCCCAAAGTGATCTCTCACTCCCGCAAGTTGCCCAACGGCCACGTAGTCCAGACCTGAGGACGACGAGGAAGGCTCCACCATTGCAGCTCTCTTCTGTTTTGGACTGGTGGGAGCAACATCAGTGGAAGGCACACTGGCATCATCGATAATCATAGCAACAACCTTCCTCTTCTTTTGCGAGGCCTTCGACGACGGTGTTATGAATTTCTAGACTGGAAAGGGAGGTTCGTAACGAGCTCTCTTGGTTTCCTCCTGAGAAACCAAGTGGTCTCTCCTAAACTCAGAAGCATGTTTCTTCACCAGCTGTTGTAGATCCACCATAGCTGCAATCTCCGCCTTCTTTGGTGTCCCTGAGAGGTCTTTGGGAACCTTCCCTCAGTTCCGTGACAAGGGCCACGTCTCAGTAACACGCACGAGAAAAAATCGATCCTTCTAATTCTTCAGCGAGTCATAAATGGCCCCACTGATTGGAAGGTTTCTAGAGGATAAAGAAATAAAGTCCCCACTCTAGGTGAATTAGAACATCACCCTAACAGCGTCAATGGTCAACGTCCATGAATGATGACACAAGAAGATACACAGAGAGCAAAGATATTGCACAGCATTGGTATGAAACCATGCGACGGGCACTTGAAGGGCCTTGAAGATGTCTAGCAACTCTTAAGGGATTGGGAGACGAAGCCCACTCCTCAGATGAGCCTCATATGCGGTGATGCAGCCCTCAGGAGGGAAGCAAGCCCTATCCAGTTTGCTCGGCATCATAGAAATGATCTCTCGTGGAATGTTAAACTCAACGTATAACTCTCTAACCTCATCATACGTGATCATAGAAATAATTTCTATCACAGGGGGAGCCATGGAAACGAAAGTGAAAAAGGGCAGCAAACACTTAGGAATTTTCAGAGTATGAAAGAGCGTGAGAATTTAAACGGGCAAGTCGGCGGTAAAAGGGACGCAACCGTTGGAGGAGGGTGACGCATCGAAAAGGTGCGCTCATCATCACTGCCACGTGTTGACTCTCGAGAGGGCGTTGTAGAATCAGACCTTCTAGCACATTAATTACCAGGATCGCAATTCACTGCGTAATGACATGTGAAATTTTTTTTGATTGATAGTTCGGTGGCATGCAGGCGCGTCGTTTCAATTCCCACTAGTTCTCCAGTTTCTTTCCAGGCGGTCAATAAATCCAGTCAACGCTGCTTCTCCTTCAAAGTTCTCTGGATTCTTGCCAAACGGTCAACGAGTCCGTTTAACGTAGATATTTCTTCAGAGTTCTCCGAATTCACCCCAAGCGGTCAACAAATCTGGTCAACACAGATATTTCTTCCAAGTTCTCTGAGTTCTTTCCAGGCCGTCAACGAATCTGGTCAACTCTTCCTCTGACTATGCTTGCCAAAACAAAACTATCTTGAACAAATTACCCAACCATTCACTTTTCATCTTGAACATATTGGAGGCCGGAGTTTCAGACCACTAATATGGGGGGTTAGTGATGGGTACACCATTAATGGACCGGCCCAAGAAGAAGGAACAACTCAGATCCACAACGGTCCATTTGGGCTCAAAACGGTCAACGCTTTCGTTAAATATGCAAAATGGTCAATACTTTCATTGACTGGAAGCATGATCAGTTAACTGGCTGAAAACCAGGCCTCACGCGACCCAGGCCTAGATTGGCCAACGCGTCCGCCCACGTACGGTAATGGTTTTCTCCCTTGATTTTGCTCTCTTTATAGAAACCAACGTCCATCGTAACAGTTGCTCTCAAAATCAATGCAAATCCTTGAAGGAAGGTGTCAGAATCTTTTTCTTGTCTGTTGAAAATCCTAACGGTTACAGAACGTAGAAGGAAAGTAACCAATCCAATGACCGTTACAGCCATAAAGACAGCACGCCAAAAATGGCAACGGTCTCAACAGAGCGGAGTATCAAAACCCTTCTGCATAAGAAAGGTAGTCCAGCGCAGTGATTATAAAATGTCATGGAGTTCAGCCTTCAAGGCATGCTCTCACTTACCTGCAAAAAGCCTTATATTGTAAAAGCTCTCACGCTTTCAGCATTCTAGCTCTCTTTCTCTTTGCTACTACGTTTCCAACGAATACAGTACTTAGATATTTCGCTCCTCACGAGCAATCAAATCCTCTCAACCTACGAGAGCACCCCACGAAACAAACACTATTAGCATACATATTGCACCTCATTGCATCTTCCTTTTTACTCCGAAGGCCATATACTGATTTGAGTATCGGAGTATTTTCGGTGAGATAATCTTCCGCCATCACTTGACCTTTTGTTTGTAGTTATGGTGTGTTGGATCCAGATTTAGAGGACAGAGCCGGTTTAAACGAATGACTTGATCCGAATCTGTTCGAAACTTGAATTTATAACGCATCAGGATGTCTCTAATGTCTCTTAATGGTATTATAAAATATATTTTAGTTATCAATAAAACACCCTTAATAATAAAAAATTATTTATTTATTTATATTAATAAATTTATAATAAATAAAATATTATATTATTATCATAATAATCTAAGCATGTATAAATTTGACCTATCTGTCATTTGTCCATTAAATTGAGGAAGACTGTATCACAAGTAAAATCAAGAGGTACGACTTTCACCCCAAAATCCTTGGCCCATAGCCGGAAGGGAACTCAATCGTGTTTAAATAAATAAATAAATAAAGAGCAACTGTCATTCTCGGACTCGATGCGTTGTGAGCCGGGAGCAAACATCGTTCAACGGCGAACTCTCATGCTTCATCTATACGGCTTTGCATTGTCATCAAAATTTTCATGTTTTCGTTACTTGTATCTGTTCGAGCGACGCAAGAAGAACGTTCGAAACCCTAAAATCATTTCAATAACTTAAGTGTTCATAGCATCGTGATGAGTGGGAACGAGTTCCGATTCTTTCTGTCATGCGACATCAATCTGCCTGTAACCTTTCGAATCGATAAGTTAGAAGGGACTTTGCCTTTTAGTAAGAATTCCAATTCAGGTAACTTTGGCGTTCCGCGGATGGTATTTGTTTGTTTTTTTCTCTGGTTGTCATTTAGGAATTTCCTAGTATGGTTTAGAAGGCAAAATGATCCTAAATTATACCTCACGTAATATCTGCCGTGTCTGGCTTAGCTTAGCCGGCTTATACGCTTGTAAATATTCATCATGGATAAATAGCTCTACTGTTTAAACTATTGCATATGTACTTGATCTACAACAAAAAGTGGAAACAAGATATACTGGTTAAAATTCAGCTTTTTTAATGTTTCAGAGACGCGTCCGATATAAAATTTCCCGTTGCACTTAGATAGGCGATATACAAAGTTAATATTTACTTGAAGTTTTGCACTTTCACCGAAGCTTAGGATCAGGAACCTTAAAAAGATCGTCATGGTTCAACCATCTTATTTCAGTTGGAATTCATTTAGCTATTTGCTGAGTTGGGTTGCTGAAATTTTTCATTATATAGCATAACATTTTGAACTTTGGACTGAAGCAATAAAGTCAAGTTCCATGTCACATTGCTAGCATGATTCAGTTTTTCAGTTATTGTCGCCGATGAATCCCCATCTTAAGATTGAGCCAATCACCACGATCAATTAAGGGGGCAGGATTTTTGTTATGAATTTTTAACATCATTAGCACATCATTAAAATTGGTTAGCACCTTGTTTCTAGAGATATTCAAAAAGGTGAATAGCATCCGTATCCCCGTAAATAATTTCACTTGTCCATCCTAGTATGAGTTAATACTAAGTATTTGTTAGGGAAGGTTGTGCACTCAAGCACTTGACTGCCTCCTAGGAGGATCAATCTTGCCTTATATGGGTGAAAAGTGTGTCTTTTGCTTAAAAGAAAATATACTTATGCTGATTGTGCATTGTTTCCTTAGGCTTTTTAAAAATATCAGAATTGAGGGGGGGGGGGAAGTAAAATAAGAGAATAGAAAGGAATAGGATGTAGGAAGATAAATAGGTGTGTTAAGGGCAGTCAGATAGTTATATATCTTAGAGATTGCCTCTTTTGTCTCCCTTATTCAGAAACAAGGATGGCATTGTAAGTTGAAAAGGATGGGGGAAATTAATTGTTTAACTAGACTTCTGTATTAATTGCTTCTTTGAAGATATTTGAAAGTGGAACTTGGAAGCATTTTAAGTTTGTTTACCCTAATTTTCCTTTTTCCTTTCCCCACTTTGATATCCACATGGGCCTTCTTTTGTGTGCACTTGTTTCCATATTTTGGCATCTGAACTGTTATGTTTGAGTGGGAGAAAATGTCTGAGCTTAACTGAGATCGAAGTGATTCCTAGATGGAAGGTCTTATTCCCAATCAACAACTGCACTTGTTTTGCACAACTATGTGTTTGTGCCTTATTTGAGAGGAATAAGTGAAGAAAGAAAAGGTTGATTCTAGTCAGGAGTGCCATATTGACATTTCTTTGGGTGTCTATTGAAGCAGTGTAAAAATTCCTGGATGTAGAAAGGAAAGAGTTATGTCTGCCAAAAATAACCCCTAAATCCATTGCCCTTTCTTAAATTCAGACTATTTCTATTAGAATGTTTCTCCTTCAATCATATCAATAAAATTATGAAAAAAAAAATTCCATGCATGACAAACGATTTGTTAGGTTGCTATTTTAATGAACTAGGCCTCTGTACTTTTTGTAAGAGATTGACCTTATCCACCAGGAATCTTGAATCTTTCACTGCCTTATCTATTCATGTTTAAAGTAGATTTATATTTTAAATGTCTTCACCCCATGTGCATTCATTGCTCCAAATTTGTTCATTCTAAGCTTCTGCAGAGGTTGGTTACCCAACAGAAGAGAGAAGGGCAGAGCTATATGTTGAATGTGCATTGTACATTGATGGTGCTCCCTTTGGGCTTTCCATGAGAACAAGGTTTGGGTTTCTTGATGTTACCAATGGAGTTTTTGAATTGCATTTATCAGGCTTAATTTATAAGTTCTTTTGTTGAACATATTTTGTCTTTTAAATACTTGTTGTAGGTTGGAATCTGGCCAGTCTTTTTGCTGGAATGAATTGATCACATTGAGCACAAAATATCGCGATCTCACTGCCCAATCACAACTTGCATTCACAGTAAGCTATATAATTTGATTTACGATATTTAGTTCTCCAGCTATTATTGTCTGGTAAACGTGTATCTTCCTAAGTTGGTTTTATGTGTATGTGCCTCTTGCATTCATGTGGGTGCTTTCTCCTGAATGTGCATTGGTGTGGAAGAACCATCTTTAAGGACACTGTTAATGGTGCTGTAAATGCTTGGGCTGTATGCTCCATGTTAATCTGAGAGACTAGAAATTGGTAGTCACCTTCAAGACACTAGGATCATCTAATAGCTGAGGCTCTTTATAAAAGGTGATTGTGTGAGTATGGCAAGATGTTAGCTTCAAAAATAAACTAATAATTTATGGTAGTTCCTCAAATTGATGTATTATTGATAAAATGCTTTACATAACCCGTGATCTTCATTTACCGTATGATTTTGCGTTATCATGAGGAATATATATTGGTATTTTGCACTTCAGTCTGTAGGTTATTTATGTGAAATCGTACAAAAAGCATATAACATCATCTTTTGGCTGAGGTTGGGTGAAAAGAGTGAAAATGACATGCTTTTATGTGAAAGTTGAGAGAAAAGTTGTGGAAATAAAAAACCGTACTCAGAACCTCAAGGTAGCGATTGCCTGTGTGAGCTCTAATTGTTGGCATAGTCAAGTGAATAAAAGATGCACCTGAAATACCTTTTAATCTTCTCCTGCCTTGTGTTTGAAGTATTTTTTTTCAACAGACGCTCACACCAACACACATGGATATATATAAACGTCTTTTAGTTTTTCTCTTTTCCTTTAAAATTTGATGGCATTCCTGCAACGTCAAAATAATTGCCTTTTGTTATTTTGTGATTGTTTTCTCAGTTGCTTATTTCAATTTTTATTTTGTTTTACGGTTTTATGGTTTATTTTAATTAGTGAAGTGGCCTTATATTCTAGAGTAAATGGCTGTACATCTCTTATTTCCTTACAAAAACCACTTAAATGTCATCGTTTTTACTCTCTCTAAACCTGAGCTTTATCAGTTGCTTCCATGCTTGAAAATTTAGGTATGGGATGTTTCATATGGAAAAGATGGCGGACTGATTGGTGGAGCTACTATTCTTCTTTTTAACAGCAAAAAACAACTTAGAACTGGGAAGCAAAAGCTTAGGCTTTGGCTGGGCAAAGAAGCAGATGGATCATTTCCTTCGGCCACACCAGGAAAGGTGCTTTGTTACTGCTTTTTGTGTACCACGATGTGAGCTCTCTTGTGCTTCTTCCCCAGAAAAACCTGAAAGTTGAAAGATTTTTCCCACTAAATGTAATATTTATTTTCCTATAGGTCCCTAGGCATGAGCGAGGGGAATTAGAGCGTTTAGAAAAGCTTATGAATAAGTATGAAAGAGGACAGATCCAACATGTGGATTGGCTTGATCGCCTTGCATTTAAAGCAATGGAAAATATTAAGGAACGTGAAAGCTGTGGAATCAAAAATTCTCATTTATATCTAGTTGTTGATTTCTGCAGTTTTGAACACCAAGTTGTCTTCCAGGTACTACTTTTCAGCCCTTGGATTTGTCTTTTGGTTGATTCTGCCCTTTCTAGTTAAGTATTGTACCACAGTCATTTCTTCTTCTTTTAAACAACCTCATGGTATTCTTTGTCCTGCTTCTTATGTATTGAGTCCTCATTGTAGTAATTGATTTATCTTCATTTGTCTTGAATCATAGATGTTTCGCTGCAATACATTGAGCTTTATCCATGGCACTTTAACAATTTTGACATTTTATCAATTTGAGCACCTGACACTGATATTCATCGATCTGGGCAATATGCTATCACCTTATCATTCTTTTTCCAATCTTAGATACAAGATGGAATTCAAGTTTTCAATAGAATAAAGGACGTACTTGAACTGACCTTCTCGAGCGCCTTTCTTTACCATTTCAGATATGTTATAACTCTTCTGGATATCTGAAATATTGTTATGCAGCTATTTGTTATATTCATGGTTTCAATTTTAATATTTGTATTGTTGGTTCTCTATTTGAATGTGAATGGGAGTGTAATGATTGATTAATAAAGCAGGTGATCAACTGCAACACAGTATCAGAGCCAGTTGCGTAGAGTCATTACTGTTACCATAGCACTTTATAATGAGATGGTTTATCCCAATGGTGTAGCTTTTTGTGGTCTTTACTATTTGTTTATCAAAATCTTGGATTTTTTTCTCATCACTCATGGACACACAATGTGGTTGGTCAGTGGGAGAATAGCTTGAAGTTGAGTTTCATCATGCATCTTCTAGCAATGTTGCACCTTACCCTTTTGTGAAACACAAAATACTACTCCTGCAAAGTATTGACTTGTCTTCATTGTTGTATAGGAATCTGGAGCAAACTTCTTTTTACCCTCTCCAATAGGTGCAACAAATGAACTTGTTTTGGTGTGGGACCCAGAAGTGGGAAAGATAAATCCTTCTGAGCATAAACAGATAAAGCTAGCTAGAAGCTTAACTCGTGGCATCATTGACCGGGATCTCAAACCCAGCTCTAATGAGAGGAAGTAAGCCCAAAATCTTTCATAATTGAGTCCTTCTATTTCTATTTCACTTATTGTCATGTTTATAGACTTTTTGCTTATCTTTCTTCTCCACAAGTAGAGTTTTTTCACGATACTGGGTTGATACTGAGACATGACAAAATAATTCCTCTCTATTGTCCTTGCTCTAAACATACATGTACTCCTCACAATCATACCCAAGCTAACAGGAAAATATTTTGTTTCCTTTCTAACATAGTAACTGATGATGATTTCTGATGAAATGATCAATGTGTTGTAAAAATTAAGATATTGTCTCAAAGCACAATTTTAACTTCATAGTTAAGAATGCAGGGAAATTTTCAGACATTTGTTCATATCTCTCTTCTTAATTATCAAATTAGAAGGTTGGTTAGTCTTACAAATTAGAATATTTCTGTGTCTATAACCATGTTCTGTTGCATTGCTAGCTGAATTATTTTATCTGCTTAGGTTTAGAAACTCAGTATGCCTACATTAAATCAGTTGGCTTCTGACCACATTGGCGCATACCTGATATTTTGTATAAGGTGCATTTGAAGTTATTTTTGTCTTTTAGGGGGCAAAATGGTGGCATTTGAAGTTTTTTTAAGTGGTGAAATTCATATATCCTCACCTTGCAAACTATAAACCATTATGCGTATGTGTACCCATTTTTTCCATGTCTGCCTTGGCAGTGCTACTCCATTTTGACTTGAATACCAGACTGAATCATGATATCAGCCTCTCTGCTGCTGCAGGATAAGGTTGTGCCCATCTAAACCTCTTGGACATTAGGTTTTGCAATGCGGGAGCATCTTATACTGGCCTACCCTTGTGTGTTTGTGGAAATTGGAGTCATAACTCGTTCTTTCTCTGACCCAAGAGTGAAGAAAAATCAGATTATATTTGATTTTCATCTTGCTGTAATATAAAATAAATTGTGGTGAAGACTACCATAGTTCAGTATAACATATTCGTTAACCTATAACCTATTGAGAAACCTAACAAAGTACAAAAGAGGCTCTAAGGCAGCTTTCCCACGTTCAAAATTGTGTTATTACTGATTATTTTTGAGATACGAAAATATGATTTTAGTATGTTACTGATGTAAAGGTTTGAGTGAGGCCCTTCCTATAGAACCAATGTATGAACCTTTGTTATTTACTGGTGTACACTGTACTGACTGACTTTGGGATTGGATGTTATAAGATCAAGTGCAAATTCAACGTGCATAATTGGAAGCTTGCAGGTTCCAGTATTAGATTACTTTTATCCCTTGGTCATACTATTGGATTTTATTGACAGAAAAGAAAAGAAGGAAACAAAGAGAAGCAACTTAGCTCAACTTAGAGTTGTCCTGCTCATTTGGGCCTGCTATTTGGATTTACCCCTTTCCGAAATGAGGAAGAGAAAAATAATAAAAAAAAATTAACAATTTTAAGCTTGTGCAGTAATGTCCTCGTGAACTGACTTTAGCTTATGTCCTTCATAGTTTTTGCATTGCCTGTCTACTTGAGTGTGTTTGAATCAAATGACTACCTAATTCTCGGGACATTATCGAATGACTTTGTATGTATTTTATTTAGTGGTCTTGCTGCACCCTTTCAGTATCAGTATCTATGATGGCATCCCTCCTGGGGCACAAACTATTTTTCTATGTTTTGTAACCAGTTTGTTCTTGATAACACAGTATTTACAGAATTATAGGTCTTTAGCTATTTAATAGATGTACCATTTAACTTTCTTGTTTGTTTATCACATCTTATTGGATGTAACCTGTATCTTTATTCTTCACTTAATTTTTTGGGCCATCATTTTATCAATCATTGAACCTCCATGCCTAAATGAAAGTAGTGATTTTGCTCTCTTTTATGCAATAATGTCTCTGATTGGCTATATTAAAGCTTCTTCATCTTTTTATTTTTATTTTTTGGGCAATATGGTTACATTATTGTGTTTGTAGTTCTTCTCCCCCTTGGGATTGAAGCTTATAGTATTCTCTCTCTTTATGTTAAGATCAATACAGAGAATACTAAAGTACCCACCTACAAGGACTTTGAATGCAGACGAGAAGCAGCTTTTGTGGAAATTCCGTTTTTCATTGATGTCAGAGAAGAAAGCTCTTACAAAGTTTCTTCGTTGTGTTGAGTGGAGTGATATTCAGGTTATGATATTACTGATACTTTCTGGCCTTCCTTGGCATTCTTGTTTAGTTTGTCAAGTCATGCTATTGCTATATGACATGCTGGCTTTTGCTACCCATTAATATGTTGATCCGTTTTGGTTCTGTATGATATGTATGCAGGAAGCAAAGCAGGCAATAGAGTTAATGGGAAAGTGGGAAATGATTGATGTCTCTGATGCTTTGGAGCTATTGTCTCCTCTGTTTGAGAGTGAAGAGGTCAGTATAGTAGGCACATGCCTGCATGTTTGCAAATGTCTTTATTGGTTCATGATGGAAATGGTGCTAACTATAATAGTGTTGAATACAAATAAAAGAATAGAAAAATGGCAATTTTTTTTGGAAAAAAAGGAATGTGCATGGGAATGAATAATAAGTGAAGTTATAAGGTCATTGCCGTGGAAATAAAATCACATAACTATTGGCTCTTCAATAGATGTAGTTGGCATATAATGAAGCTTTTCAGATTGTCGTCGTATGTAATTGTGCATGCATGGTAAAGTAGTGAAGGGTTCTTGTAGTGGAAGAGCAAGTTTCTAAATGGAGTTGGGTGAGGCTTGGAGGTTTGCCCATCCATGGGTTATTGAAGCATGGGTGTGAGCCTCATGTGCCAAATGGGTGCTGAGGTGTGACCCTTGAGTGTATGAGTGTTAATTTATAAAATCGCTGATGTCAGCAATTAATATTTTTCAGCAGAGGCAAAGTTCTATTCTTAAAGGAAATATGAATAAAAGCTCGATTGTACCTGATTTAGGCTCCCTTACTACCCAGCTTCTTTGTCTAATCATGACATGATTTCATCATCAATTAAGTAACCTATCAATCAAAATCCTAGTCTGTGCACTTTTCTTTGGAACATCCAATTTTGTTTTGTACATTGCTCAACTGTAGAATCAATACTGTCATCTATGAAGTTCTAATTGATTTTAAAAAAGTAGAGATTAGGGTAGATGAAATTAATTTGGTTTCTCTTGTTATTGATGCATTCTTGTTTGGTTTGATTTTGCTATTGGTGCATTATGACTTGGTATGGGAGAAATTGTATTCTTTTATTGATGCATTCTAATTTTGTTTTGCACATTGCTCAACTGTAGAATCGATACTGTCATCTATGAAGTTCTAATTGATTTTTAAAAAGTAGAGATTAGGGTAGATGAAATTAATTTGGTTTCTCTTGTTATTGATGTATTCTTGTTTGGTTTGGTTTTGCTATTGTTGCATTATGACTTGGTATGGGAGAAATTGTATTCTTTTATGTAACTAAATGGGGTTTGTCTGATGAGATAAGCTGTAGTGGATAAAATTTGATGGTACCGGGCTTCAATGCTGTTTTTGTGCAACTTCTCATTGAGTTATAACTTATATGTGGACTAGTTCTCACCTAAATTAGGCCCTATAACAGGTTCGTGCATACGCCGTCAGCGTTCTTGAAAAAGCTGAAGATGAAGAGCTGCAATGTTACCTTCTTCAACTGGTTCAAGCTCTTCGTTTTGAGCGCTCTGATCGGTCACACCTTTCTCATTTTCTAGTGCAACGTTGTATAGTCATAGCTTTTATCTTCTTCTCTCAGTTAATGCTTTGAACCATGGATAAGAATATCGATATTGATATCGGTCACGGATATAGCGATATCAGATAATACTTATTGGTATTTGATTATAAGAATTTTTTTTTTTTTTTAAAATCGTAAGTCGATAAAGGCTATATTGGCAAATATTTTAAAAATATCAGTTAACATATCATAACATATCATCAATATAGTAACATATTCTAATATTATTACAGTATTAGGATATATTGGTGTCAGATGGTCCAATGTTGATATATGTTTGCTGATATTTACATCAGTGTTTTGAATAAATTGCATCATTAGCACCATCATAATGCATGCCCTTCAATCTACAGCTTTACGCACTATTGAGTTGGCCAGCTTTCTTCGTTGGTACGTTGCTGTGGAG
The DNA here is from genome assembly GCA_028571085.2 of Nepenthes alata. Lineage (NCBI taxonomy): Eukaryota > Viridiplantae > Streptophyta > Magnoliopsida > Caryophyllales > Nepenthaceae > Nepenthes > Nepenthes alata. The sequence goes on from JAOVVI020001705.1 coordinate 21,108, forward strand.
CTTCATGATCCAGCATATGCAAAACGTTTTTACTCTACTTATGACATGCTGGAAGAGAATATGTTGAAGGTGTGCAATCTCTATCTCTCTCTCTCTCTTTCCTGGTTGGAAAGTTAGTTTATGCTTGGCTTCTGCAAAAGCTCATTTTTGATGTACGGAGCTAAAATAATCTCAATGTCTTCCACCTGTCCTTGAATAAAGAACACAATGATGGTGATAAATTAGAGTTCATCTTAAATGCAAGATGAATACTTCAAGTTTGCTCTCTATACGTAATATGTAAATTCTTTGTTTATGAGGCTATCTAAGAAACATAGACACTTTCCTGAGGCCAAAGGGTTAGTGTTTGATATATATTAGGCACCGGTACTGCCTGACATATGTCAAATGCTCTAACATGTGTCCAAATTTTTTAAAATTTTTGAAAAATTCGGACACTCTACTATACGTTTGGACACGTGGTCATTCAAAATTTTTGGTTATATTTAGTATCTTTTGATATTGACACAATATAAAGTGATAAAGTTACAATGTAAATGTTGATTGATATATAAAAAATTTATTGTATTATTTTTTTACATTTATTTGTTAAATTATATCATTATTAATTATATTATTGTACTATAATAGATTGTTGAAAAATATTACAATATAACTTATTTATATTCCTTCAATTATGTACTTTCCTATGAATTTTTTTAGGTTAAAGAAATAATAAATATATGTAATTATTGTTAATTTAGTATAAAATAGTGTCTTTTAGTAATTAAGAAAAATAATAAACTATGATTTAGTTAATCTGTCCCAACCATGCCATGTACTCATTTCTAAAAAAATAGTGTATCGGTTTTATTGTGTACATGTCCTATGTTAATAATGTTCATGCTTCTTTGGAGGCTATGCCGCATCATGAGATACCTGAAGAGTTTACCTCTCATCTAAGACTTCTTGAAACTTCTATATTCACTTGAAAGGGAAATTGATTAGGTGTGACATATTTATTAGGAAAACAAGCGGTCTTAGGGGATGTGGTCATAATTTATTAAGGCCATCTATGCTGGCAATTATATCTATTTCTTTTGTGGGTAGTTGTAATTATAGCAACTTCTCGATAACAGCTGTCGGCGAGTGAGAATGGCGGAGAATATGGATTCAAGCTATGGCAGAGTTTGGTTCGTCAGACGGAACTGACGGCTCAGTTATGTTCCATAATGAGGGATGTTCGGAATGTCCGCGGTGGAACTCAAAAGAAAATGCAGAAGCTTAGACAGCTTCTTTCAGGGCTTCTCAGTGAGCTTACTTATTTCGATGAGGTATTTTTAATTATACTTTGATATTTTATAAGCTTTTCCTCATTGTAGTCTTCAAAAACTGCATGTACATGTACAGTATTTGAATACTTATCTACTGGTATGTCATCTTGTCAGCCGATACGATCCCCGCTGGCACCAGGAGTCCTCATTACCGGGATCGTACCATCCGAGTGTGGATTATTTAAAAGTGCATTGCATCCTCTGCGCTTAACTTTTCGAACCGCTAATGGTGAAAGTTGCATGATTATATTTAAAAAGGGAGATGATCTTCGACAAGATCAATTGGTAGGTGCTAAACAGTTCCCACGTGCGTTTATGAAGCATCATCATTTCTGTCAACCTAATCATGGATTGTATAGGTTATTCAAATGGTATCACTCATGGATCGATTGCTTAAATTGGAGAATCTCGACCTTCACTTAACCCCTTATGGAGTCTTAGCAACCGGCCAAGATGAAGGGATGATCGAATTTGTTCCATCACGTTCTTTAGCGCAGGTATATATATCCTTAAATAATTACATTGTTGCCTATCCAAGTTACAAAGCAATGTATTGCAAAAGAGTGTGCAGCATAGGATATGATAATCAGGTTTTGTGAATTAAAGTTCTATCTGTCACCTCTGGACACTAGATCATAGATGAAAATTTTGCCCGATATGTATTGTTAATCCAAGCTCTAATGGTTATATTTTCTAGTACTCTAACAATGTTGTGATATATTGACTGATATTTTCTTGTCAGTATATAATTCTTGGAAATGTTTTTATTCTAATATATCATATATTGATATATATGTATTGCCTGTATGTCTAATATCGATATGATTACAATTGATACCGATACTAATATTTTCATCCATACTCTCG
>JAOVVI020001706.1:0-13628 GCA_028571085.2 Nepenthes alata
AATTCAACAACTCAAGAGGTGATTTTAGTTTTCACCATTAGGTGTTTGTAAATCAATTTCTGAGTCTTCGGGTTACCAAAATCGTATTTTGATGACATATTATTAAAATAAGTTTGACAAAGAGTAATATTGATAAGATTACGATATTGATCAAATTAATTTACCATGTAAAACATTGGGCTGAATATCACCTGTTATATAGCCACTTAAATCTGAAATTAAAATTTTTAACCAGCAGGATCAGTTTGATACTTGATTTCTATTATTTCAAAAAGTCAAAATGAAGAATAATATAACTTACTATTAATCTACACACTGCATATATTGAAAACTATAATCCTGAATATAAAAGTGTACCAACTTAAGATATAAACAGATGAGTCGAAAATATTTTTACCACCATTGTCAAGGCTGAAAAGATAGCCTTTAGTGATTGCTGAAGCAACTGCAGCATCCGATTACTAACACCTGAAAAATCAAAGTTACATTCTGTTAACAAATGATTATATTATGCATGTTGTAGTATGAAAATGAAAACTTGGTTGGGATAAATATATTTCTAAAACATTATAACAATGGCCTCGAAGATAAAAGAAAACTAGCAAAATCCCCCATAAGTCACTATTCGTCTTTTTCCTTCTAGCTCCTGGTATTATTCATCCAAATTTGACAGTATATTAAATCTTCATTGATCACTCGTTATCCTTATTTAAAAAGGTAAACCACTAAATTCTGTGAGATTTAACCATGATATGATAATCAAAGGACTCTTAATGTGAGAGTTCAGCCATGATTTTCTTACTTACCAAAAAAAAAGTTCAGCCATTATTTTCCTTACAGTGGATGAGAAATAGGGTTCTTTGGATTTCATTTGTGTGATTAATTGACAAACCTGTTGGGGGTCACTCCCGTGTAGAAGCTCTGATGGTCCAAGGACTTTGAGAATGCACAAGGACCTTGTGAGGCTAAGGTTCACGGACACATGTACTGAATGTTCACAGACACATGTACTGAATGTTCACGAACTGTGAAAACTACCTTTGGCGCAAAAAAATTTGGTCAATGTGGGCGTAGGCTGGCCAACTGAAAATGGATATCCTGTTAGACTATCATCTACTGTAGACGTATAGTTGGCCTACCACTTTGTGTAGTTGAAGGACATTATCTTTTAGAAGCCAGCATGTCTACTTGCAACCCTTGCATGCGCCACCTGCAGGATAAGGGATGTGCCTACTATTGCGGGCCTTGAAAGTTGTGCGCCAACCACCATACAGCCAAGGTGGTCGGCTGTCTTCTTGCCTGTATATATATATATATTTTTGCATACTTAAAAACGACGTGTGTGAACTTTTGTACGAGATAGAGGAGAGGAAAAGTAGAAGAAAAGAGAGCTGTGAGAGAAAAACACAAAGAGTGCTATTCATGCTATGTTCTTCATTTTCGCTTCGTGTGATTTGTGTAACCAAAATCTCATACTTAATGATTTATTCGTGGACTTGGTGTCCCATAATTTTTTCTTTATTTTAGAAGGGCTTTCCACGTAAAATATATGGTGTTCACTTTTCTTATTCTTCTTCCTTCCTTCTCTTCTCTGTGTGTGTGTGACTATGTGTTTATGGTTCGGCCAGCCATCCTGATGCTAACAAGTGGTATCAGAGCGAGGTTGAGAATTCTTTCCTAATGGCGTCACTATCATCATCTTCGAAGAACTTACCGTTTAGTGTGGAGCAGCTCAACGGTCAAGGCAACTTCATCCTCTGGTAAGAGAGGGTGAAGATTATCCTAACTAAAGAAGGAACGGTGAACGCCCTGAAGAAGGAGGAGAAGCCAGAAAATCTGATCGATGACGAATGGTAAGATAAAAGAAACTTTGCCAACTGCGCCATCAAGTTATCCCTGGCAGACCACACTCTCTAGAAGGTCCTTGATCTAACAGATCCGGCAGAGGTCTAGAAGAAATTAAGGAGTAGATACAAGTCCAAATCATTGACAATCAGGCTACACATAAATAAATAGTTCTATGGCCTGTGGTTGTCTGAAAGTGGCAGCTTTGAGAAGTATTTGGATGAGTTCAATTAGATCATGACGCAGATAACTGCCCTTGATGAAGAGATCAAGGAGGAGGACAAGGCGTTGGTACTGCTGGCATCTCTACCAGCTTCTTATGACAACATCATCACCACCTTACTATTTGGGAAAAACTCCCTAAATTTGGACAAGGTCACTACATCCTTACTCATGAATGAGTCGAGGCAATCACAAGGGCTTCAGTATCTTCATAATCTGAGGTACTTGTGACCAAGTCCAGGGGAAGGAGTCGAGGACGCGACCAGAAGTCTAAAGAGAAAAGCCGCAGTAAGTTTTGATCAAAATATAAAAATTTTGAGTGCCACCACTGTGGCAAGAAGGGACACATCCGAAAAAATTACTTAAAGTGAAAGCGAGAAAATACGAAGAAAGAGAAAGTTGAGAAAGGACGAGGAGTGGAAAAGTCCTCAGTCTTTGTGGTCACAGGAGGTGACCTCCTACTGACATGTGAAGAACATGTGGCAAGTCTAACGGACCATGAGTCTGGGTGGGTGATCGATTCTGGCGCTTCTCTACATGTTACGTCAGGAAGAAGTCTGTTCACATCTTACACTCCATGAGATTTTGGAGTGATAATGATGAAAAATGAAGAGACATCTCCAGTTGTTGGAAGAGGGGACGTCATGCTGGTCACCAATATTGGGACTAAGCTGACGTTGAATTATGTTCGTCATGTCCCTGAAATTCGACTGAATATTATTTCAGCCGACCAGTTGGATGATGAAAGTTAATGTAATACCTTCTATGAAAGTGAATGAAAGCTGACCAGAGGTCTCTAGTCGTAGCACGAGGAAAAAAGTCTTCCGGCCTGTACATGATGAAAACATGTGCAGAGGTCGGGGATGCAAACTCCATCACCAACAAGGAGTCCGAGAACCTATGACATCGGAGGTTGGGTCACATGAACGAATGTGGACTATGTCACTTGGCCAGGAAGGGCCTTATCCCAGATTTGAAGGAAGATGGACTGAGGACGTGTCCTTATTGTATGGCCGGGAAGCAACACAGAGTCTCATTCTATGGAGACTCATCCTTTGTGAAGGCTGATATGCTTGATCTCGTCCACACAGATGTGTGTGGACCAGTTAAGGAGAAGTATTTTGGTGGAGCCTAGTACTTTGTTTCCTTTATTGACGATTGCTCTAAGAAGCTGTGGGTTTACCCACTGAAGACGAAGGATCAAGTCCTCGATATATTTGAGCAATTTTATACTCTTGTTGAGCGTCAGATGGGGAAGAAATTAAAGACTGTCCGCAGTGATAATGAAGGAGAGTACATTGGAGCTTTTGATGCCTACTGTAGGTCACATGGCATGCATCAGACATAAGAGGACACCACCAAAAATACCGAAGCTGAATGTAATGGCCGAGCGAATGAATCGCATACTGCTGGAAAGGGTCAGGTGTATGCTTTCTGAGGCGAAACTGTCCAGTTCCTTCTGGGTAGAAGTATTAAAGACCGCAACCTGTATCATTAATAGGTCGCCCAACAAGCCATTGAAGGATGAGGTGCTAGAGAAGATATAGTCGAGTAAGGAGCCCTCTTATGACCACTTAAAGGTGTTTGGATGTAAAGCCTATGTTCATATTCTGAGAGATAAAATGAGCACATTGGAACAAAAAATGAAGCAGTGAAGACGAACTAGGCTATAGATTTTATGATCCTGTTGAGAAAAGACTCGTCTTGCCAAAGAATGTAACTTTTGTTAAGGATGAGACTATTGAAGACATTGGCAGTAAAATCAATTCTGATGTTGCTTGGATGGACAAAGTGAGTATTGAAGTTGTCGGTCCGGTGTACCTAGCGGACAAGGACAATGGTCCGGAAGCGGCCGAGGACAATAGTGAGATGGTCATGGCACCTGATGAGGACAAGAATGAAGTAATTCCTCGACCAGTCGAGGAGGACCCAGTGAGGAGGTCTATGAGGAATAGACATTCATCCGTTCGCCTGTCATCTAGTGAGTACATCCTACTCACTGATGTAGGTGAGCATGAAGACTTTGATGAGACTATAAGGGGATGCACAAAGAGAAATGATTGGAAGCAATGAAGAATGAGATGGCTTCATTGCATGAGAACCATAAATTTGAGTTAGTTGAGCTACCCAAGGGAAAGAGAGCCCTTATGAACAAGTGGGTCTTTCGGTTGAAAACCTTTGACGTCACCAAGCAGCCGAGGTACAAGACATGGTTTATTGTGAAAGGCTTTAATCAGCGTAAAGGCGTGGATTTTGATGAGATCTTTGCGCCAGTGGTAAAAATATCCTCGGTCTGTGTTATACTTGGTTTGGCAGCTGTTCTGGACTTGAAGATAGAGCAACTAGACGTTCAGACAACATTCCTCCATGGTGACATTAAAGAGAAAATCTACGTGGAACAACTGAAAGGGTTTGAGGTCAAGGTGAAGGAAGGTTTGGTTTGTTGTTTAAGGAAGAGCCTGTACGGACTAAAACATACTCCAAGACAATGGTACAAGAAGTTTGAGTCTATTATAGTCGGCCGAGGATACTAAAAGACCATTTCTGACCACTGCGTCTTTGTGCAGAGATTTTTCAAGGATGACTTTGTCGTCCTTTTCCTCTATGTGGATGACATGCTAATTGTCGGACAAAATAGTGCTCAAATCAAGGAGCTGAAGGTGCAACTAGGACAATTATTTGCCATGCAAGACATCGGTCCAGCGAAGCAGATTCTAAGGATCAGAATATTTTACGATCGGAAGAACATGTAGCTCTTGTTGTCACAGAAAAGTTATGTTGAAAAAGTGCTACAACGCTTTAACATAGACAGGTCTAAGCCAGTGAGTACTCCACTGGCCAACCACTTCAAATTGAGTAAGAAGAAATGTCCATCCTCGGACACAGAAAAGGCCCGCATGAGAGGAATACCGTATTCCTCGGCCGCTGGTAGCTTGATGTACGCAGCCATGTCTACCAGGCCGGATATTGCTTATGCGGTCGGTATTTTCAGCAGATTTATTTCAAATCCAATGATGGAGTATTAGTTTGCTGTGAAGTGGATTCTCACATATCTTCGAGGAACTTCAAAGATGTGTATGCATTTTGGAGAACAGAAGCTCCAGTTAGTCAACTGCATAGACACAGACATGGTTGGGACATTGACTCTCAGAAATCTACCTCAAGGTATTTAGTCAAGTTTGCTGGAGGATCAGTCTCTTAGCAAACTAGGTTGTAAAAGTGCATCACCCTTTCTACTACGGAGGTCGAGTTTATTGCTGTGATCGAGGCCAGTAAGGAGATGTTATGGATGAAAAAGTTCATTCAAGAACTTGGCCTGAGGTAAGAAAACTTTGTGGTGCTTTGTGATAGCCAAAGTGGCATACACTTGTGTAAGAACTCCTCATTTCATTCGAGAAGGAAACACATTGACGTTCGATATCATTCGGTGAGAGATGTTGTTGACGAAGGACGACTGTTAGTAGAGAAGATCCAGTCGTACGAAAATAGGTCAGACATGATGACCAAAGTTTTACCCAAGGAAAAAGCTGAAAGTTTGTTGTGATATTGTTGGGCTAGCTAATTTTGTTCCCACTCGGTCATGAAGGAAAGTTTATTGGGAGTCACTATCGTGTGAAAGTTCTGATAGTCCAAGGATTTTAAGAATGCATGAGAACCTTGTGAGGCTAAGGTCCGCGGACACATGCACTGAATGTTTGCGGACTGTAAAAAGTGTCTTTGTTGTAAGAAATTTTGGTCAACATGGACGTTGACTGGCCGGTTGGAAATGGATATCCTGCTAGACTGTCATCTACAGTAGATGTACAGTCGACCCACCACTTTGGGTAGTTGAAGGATGTCATCTTTTGGAAGCCAGCATGTCTGCCTGCAGCCGTTGCATGCACTGCCTGGAGGACGGGGATGTGCCTACTGTTGCAGACCTTGAGAATTGTGCGCCAACCACCATACAGCCAGGGTGGTTGGTCGTCTTCTTACTTGCATATATATATATATATATTTGAATACTTAAAAATGACGTGTGTAAACTTTTGTATAAGATAGAGGAGATGAAAAGTGGAAGAAAAGAGAGCTGTGAGAGAAAAATACAAAGATTCTTATTTGTGCTCTGTTCTTCATTTTCGCATCGTGTGGTTCGTGTAACCAAAATCTTATACTTAGTGATTTATTCGTGGACTTGGTGTCCCATAATTTTTTTCTTATTTTAGAAGAATTTTTCACGTAAAATATTTAATTTTACTTTTCTTATTATTCTTCATTCCTTCTCTTCTCTGTGTGTACGTGACTGTGTTTATGGTCCGACCAGCCATCCTGATGCCAACAAAACCAACAAAGATGAAGAGATATTTACAATAAGATAGCACTAAGAAGTAGAAATTCACTTGCCTAATTTCTAATTTTTCAGTGATACACAGCACTGGCAGTAGTAGCTTCTTCACGATACTAAACAATGGTGGTGGCAACGACAGCAACTTACAGCAACAGCACACGTCCCCTTATTCCCTCTGTCTTCTACTTGATGAATTAAAGGGAAGCAACAAAATAGAGACAAAAGGGAAGCCACCAATTTACTTTAATTATTATTATTTATATAAACAATATTAATTAAATTAATTTAATAAATTTTTATTTTATTGAACTTATTGAGATTGTCATATCCTTATTGAACTTATTGAGATGAACGGTTTAGTTTCATTAGGAGTCTACGGATCTCAAATGCCACATTCATGTTGATATTATTGTGTTTGGCTGGATTAATATGACTTTTTAGAGCCATATACTTTTGTAACTCAAGATACTGATTGTTATATTGTTAAACACATCTGAAATCCTCTGATTCAACCTATATTATTGTTGTGTACTTGGACTTTATCGTATTTTTTATTATGGAAGTACTTGTTAGGCATTTAACTCATTTGTTATTATCTTTTATTATTTCATAGTAGCATAGGTTATCATTGAGGGATGGTAGGATCAGGTGGCTAGGAGACGTAGACAACAAAATTGTTATAATATTATTTTGAGTCAGGTATTTGTAGCTTTAGTCTATGTGACTATATTGTAGTGCTATAAATGATTTTAAATATTATACTTATTAGATCTCAATTTTATAAAATAAAAAGTATTATTTATTAAATCATATGAACTATGTATTATTTTAAATTGAAAAAAAATAAAAAAGTTTCAATTCAAATGATCAAAAATATGTGATTTAAGTTATCATGCTTTTGGCATCTCTAGTTGTTAGATTTTAATGATATAATGGTCATTGTTTTTGATGGGTATGCTTGTAATGGGCAGGCCCAAGAAGGAGGAACGATCCAAATCTGCAATAGCTCATTTGCATCTGGATGGTCAATACCCACCGTTGACCGGACGAAAGGGTAAGGGAGTCAGAAGAAGCTCAAGAGTAGGACAAACGACTTACTCTCGAGACGGTCAACGTTTTCATTGACCGGCGGTAGGCCTAGATGATTGTCTGAAGACCATGTCTCAAGTAGGCCAAGTCCAATTTGGCTCATGCGACCGTTCGCGACCAACAATGGTCTTCTCTCTTGATTTTGCGCTCTCCATAGATGGCAATCTCAATCGCAACGGTCATTAGCAGATTCGACGCGCATCCTTGAAGGAGAGTGCTAGAATACTCTTCCTGTCTGCCGTAAACCCTAACGGTTACATAATGTAGAAAGAAAGCAATCAAAGCAATGCCCGTTACTGCCATAAAGGCTCCATACCAGAAAAGGCAGCGAGCCCATCAGAGTGTGGTAATCAAGCATTTCTGCACAAGGAAGGCATCGCAGTATAACGACTATAAAAGGTCATAGAATTCTTACTCCAGGGCACGCATTCATTCACCCATAACAAGCTCACATGCTTTCAAACTACAAACGCTCTCTCTTTCTCTCTTTGTCACTACGTTCTCAACGAACACAATGCTTAGAGCCAATGCTCCTCATGAGCCAATAAAGCCTCTTTCAATAAGAGCACTCACCCATCTCAAATACTCTCTACATTTCCTTGCATGATCTACTTTCACCTTCCTAATTCGAAGGTTATTTACTAACTTGAGCGTCGAAATATTTATAGTAAGACATCCTTCCTTCATCACCTGAAATTCTATTTGCAGTTATGGTATGTAGGATCAAAACTCAGTGGATGGAGCCAGACTCAGATAACTGATTTGACCCGAATCTGTTTAAAACTTGGATCCATGATGTATCATTGGCACCATCTGTGAGAAGCTTGTAAAAAGTCAACCGCTTTTCTCTATAACTTTGCTCAGCTTCACCCTCTCAGCATCATTTTCCATCAATCAGAATGGTGAATACAAGAGCACAAGCTAACGAGTCTACTAGAGATGCGACCTTACTCGACCAGGGCCACACTACTGGTAACCATGTCAATGGGATGGTCAATTGTGTGCCAACACCATTCTTCAAGAATCTGGCAAAGAGCATAAACAACATGAACATAATGATCCAAATGCTTTGCTCCCACCAGAAAAACGCGCAGCAGGGGGCTCCACCCGTAATAGTCCTTACTTCGGCCTCTAGGAGGGGAGGCCAGAAGAAAAAGAAACCCTCCAAGAAGGCTAGGAGACTGGGCAACACTAAGTCTTCGAAGGCCTCACACGCCCAGAGCCGTTCAAGGCTCGAAGAATGTTTGGACAGCAGGACTACAGAGGAGAGTCCAAAATGAAGGAATCCCCTATATTCTCAGGCATACTCCTCCCCTCAGGCTCAGGAGGGAGCCTCCAGGATCGTTAGATCCACTGGTAGCAGTAGCCAACCGGCTACTCGCCACGTTAGAGAAAGGATGGAGTTAAGAACTTACCTCAACTCCAAAAGAATTGGTGATGCCATCCCCATAGATTCGAGGGTGGTGAAGATCTTGAAATGTGTGCTGAATGATGACGAACACGCCATGGATCTGGACAGATCTCCCTTCATGGCATAGATCTTAAACCGTCCCATGCTGACTAAGTGCAAGATGTCAACCCTTGACTCTTACGATGGGAGTGCTGATCTAACGGATAACCTCAATTTTTGTACCCATCTGAGTCTACAAGAATTGGAAGACGTAGTCATATGCCACTATTTCCCTCTTATGCTGAAGGAAGACGCTCGCATTTGGTTCCATCGTCTATTATCAGACTCGATCTAGAGCTTCTGAGAGCTCTCTAACCTCTTCTTGGCACAATACGCCTCCAGCCACTAAGAAGAGAAGCAGCTTTAGCATCTCTCCCATATCAAGCAGAAGTAGGTAAAGAATTTGTGGGAGTTCCTGGATCGCTTCATGGCGAAGGCGAGAAGAATCCCAAGGCTCACGAAAGAGATGAAACTTGGCAGTTTTATCTCTACCTTAACGCATGTGGACTTCTTCAGGCACCTGGCGTATAAGAATCTGTAAACCTTTCAGGAGGCAGAATTATCACCAGGGCCTATGCAGTAGTAAAATTAGCCAACGAGGCTAAACGTCCTAAGCGGACCAAACAGTCTCGCTCTTTCCCAATTGTGGGAAAGAGGAAGAACCACGACGGTGATCACTCCCACCAGAAGTAGCACAGGACTGGAGCACCAGAATAGAGGAACTACGAGCCGATCAACCGACTCCTTTGACTGATATGCGCTCCAGTGTCCTTATGTAGATCCATGGGGAGAATTTCCTTAAGTGGCGAAAACCACTTAAGAAAGCGGAGAGAGGAAATCCAGCCAAGTACTATGATTTTTATTGATCTCTCGAATACTCAATGGAAGACTGTAAGACGCTTCAGCGGGAGATCGAGGAGCTCATTCGGAGGGAACCACACCAGGTTTGTCAGGAACCCTAGGCAGGGCTCTAGAGCCTCAGGCGGGGAAGAACCAGAGCCTTTCCTAGCACAAAATTGGGTCACGATCGGAGTGATCAATGTGATTGCAACTCGGTTGGCCAAGACCCCAGCGGATCACAAGGAGCAGCAGGCTGGGTTGAAGAAACAGCGCACAGAAGGTAATGTCATTAGCTTTATCGATAATGACTTAAGCTATGTAATCTCCCCCCATGCAGATCCCCTTGTTGTATCCGCGCTCATTCAGACGATAGCGTCGACTACCAACTGAAACGAGTTTTCATTGATAATGAAAGTTTTCGTGATTTGCTTTACCACGATGCATTTTTAAAACTTGATCTAAAAAAGAGTCGGTTGAAACCTGTCGAAGGCTCACTCTATGACCTTGACAACGAACTAGTGGCCTTCCAAGGAACAATCCAGTTGGAAGTCACCCTGAGCACGTACCTAAGAACAGTGAGTTGTGCACTCACCTTCTTGGCCGTCGACCTACCCTCCGTGTACAATGCAATACTAGGCCACCTGTGCCTAACAGCGTTCGGAGTCGTCACTTTAATACCGCACTTCAAGATGAATTTTCGACAGCATGCGGTATTAATGAAGTATTGGGTGATCAAGTCATTAGGTGGACATGCAACATGTCCCAGATAGCTCCGAGTAACAGCATAAAGGTTGTAGGAGAACTTGACCATTGAGATGAAGCAAATTTGACATCAATGCCTAATTTGTCGACCTTCGGCCTAATAGAATGCCATTGTTACTTCGGCACTTTAACTTTATGTTTATAACCCTGGTTGACCGATGATGCCATGTCTATTTAATGGAGGTCTTCACGTGCATACTATGTATAACCCCCTAAGTTTTAGTATTTGGCTTTATAGAAGCCGCTCAATATCGAGATCAAGTTTTTAAAGTGTATCATGGTTTAGAGTATTACTGAGGTCTTTTTATTGTTGTAAACGACATAAGAAACAGATAAATAGAATTTCACTAGACTTAGAGATAGTCTAGGTCTCAAAATTTTATGAAAAGAAAGGCAAGCACACATGTAAAGTTTAGAAAGAAAAGCAAATGAAAAATCACTTCATTAACTAAATGTAATACAAATAAAACAATGCAGGCAGTCAAATGATGTATATCCTTACTTGAACTAGTTACATACTAGCTATATTCTGAATACATAGATGATATTTTTTAAGATGAACAACGTTCCATGTTTGGGGCACAAATTTACTATTTTGAGCTCGTAACTTATATGCCCCATTTTGTAGAACTGCGGAGACAATGAAAGGTCCTTCCCAATTGGGAAAAACTTTGTTCCGACTGATGTTTTTGCTAGTTGCTTCTATACTTCTTAGAACCAAATCTCATATTTCAAATTGTCTAGCCTTCACTCACTTATTATAATAACGCCCTACTCACTACTGATAAGAGGTTGTCCGAAGGCGTGCAGCATCCCGGGCTTCCTCAAGCAAATCAAGATGTTCCCTAAGCCTTTGGAAACTATTGAGCGGATCAAAGCATTCAACCTGTAAGCTGGGCAGTCCAACCTTTATTGGAATGCCCGCCTCGATCCCATAACAAAGGCTAAAGGGTGTCTCGTATGTAGGTTCCCTGGGTGTCACTCTGTATGATCAAAGTATAGATGGTAATTCATCTACCCAAGAGCCCCTAGCATCCTCAAGTTTCATTTTTAATCCATGCAGTAAGGTGCGGTTAGTGACCTCTACTTGCCCATTAGCCAGAGGATAGGCTACGGACGTATGTGCAAGTCTTATTCTCAAATCAGTACAATATTTAGTAAACCTCTTACCAGTAGATTGGGTGACGTTATTAGTTACTACAGCTTTTGGGACACAAAATCTGCACACTATGTTTTGTTTGAGAAACTCAGTGGCATTCTGTTCTACGATCCTAGCCAATGGAGAGGCTTCAACCCATTTAGTAAAATAATCAATTCCAACGATCATGAACTTCCTTTATCCGGATGCTATTGGTAAGGATTCGAGAATGTCCAGCCCTCATTGCGGAAATGGCTATGGCGCTTGTAAAGCTTGAAACTCTATAAGAGGTTGATGTGTTATATTTCCATGAATCTGACAACTATCACATTTCTTCACAAAATCCATAGCATCAGTTTTCATGGTGGGCCAACAATATCCTTGACGCATGATTTTAAAGACTAAATTCTTTCCTCTAATATGAGACCCACAAATACCCAGACACACTTTACCAAATGCATAGTCAGCCTCTTTGGGTGTAAGGCACCGCAAATAAGGCGTGGAATATCCACGACGATACAGCTTGCTATCCATGATGGTATACCATCCCGCAGACTTTCTTATATGCCTTACTTCCTTTTAATCTTCAGGTAAGATACCATTGGTTAGGTATCTTAGATAAGGTGTCGTCCAATTTTCGATGTCATCTATGGATAGCATTTCACATTTTGACTCATTAATACTTGGCTTGTATAAGACTTCACGCATACTTCATAAGTACTATTCAAGGTCACCGATTACTGCAGCTTTTGCCAACCTATCGGCCATCTCGTTTTCTTCTCTAGGTATGTGGACTATTTTTATATTAATAAATGCTCATTCTAAACTTTACACTTTGGAGAGGTACTTACAGAGTTGCGGGTTTGATGCCTCAAAGTCTCCTCGGACTTGATTAACAATCAGTTCTGAGTCACTATATACAATTATCTCCCTTGCTGAACATTCTTTTGCTATTCACAGACCAGCAAGTAATGCTTCATATTCTACTATGTTATTAGTGGTCAAAAATTCAAGAGTTATAGAGTATTTTATTTCTGATCCATCTGGTGCCTTTAGAATTATGTCGGCATAGCTGCATGTTTTCATTTATGAACCATCTACATTCAATAGCCACACTTGAGACTTCAGTTCATCATTGGCTCCAGTAAGTTGAGCATTTCAAGAGTTGGGCCTATTGTTTCAATTATGAAATCTGTAAAAGCTTGGCCCTTCAGAGCAGGTCTTGATCAAAATTTCACGTCAAACTCACCCAACTCGATGGCCCATTTGACCATTCGTTCGGATATATTTGGCTTCTGGAGGATGTGCTTGAGAGGTTGATCAGTGAGAACTATTATCTTATGTGCTTGAAAATCAAGTCGTAATTTTTGAGTTGAATATATAAGTGCCAGGGCTACTTTCTTTGCATGTGAGTAGCGTGTCTCCAGGCTTGTTAGAACTTTGCTGACATAATAAACTGACTTTTGTCCCTCAGGTTGTTGTTGGACTAGAACTGAGCTTATTATAATATCAAATACTTCTAAATACAAGTATAACTCTTCACCCACCTGAGGGGAAGAAAGAAGAGGAGGATGAGCTAGATACTCTTTTAGTTCTTGAAAGGAAACTTTACATTCAGTTGTCCACTGAAAACTAGAGGATTTTGCTCCTCTTAGAGATTTGAAAAAGGGGAGATATTTCTCAACAGATTTTGTCATGAACCGGGATAGAGTAGCAAGTCCTCCTGTTAACTTTTGGACTTCTTTCACAGTTCGAGGAGAGTTCATATCAAGAATAGCTTTTATCTTTTTGGGATTTGTTTCAATACCTCGTTGTGAGACAAGAAAGCCTGAAAACTTTCTCGTGGTCACTCCAAATATATATTTGGCTAGATTGAGTTTTATCTGATGTGTCCAAAGGATGGTGAACGCCTCTCTATGATCATGAATATGATCCTTAGTTACCTTACTTTTTAC
>JAOVVI020001707.1:0-23275 GCA_028571085.2 Nepenthes alata
TGATGTGAACATTATTTCAAATTAAAAGTAATTTGAGACTTATTTTATTGTGATTTTATTTTTTTAATTGTAGATTTTATTTTATTTAATTTTACAAGATTTTATCTTTTACAATTTTATTTCTTCTTTCATAATATTGTGTTATATTATTTTTTAATTTTAAAATATTATTAGTTAAGAAATTATATTTATTTCCTAATTAATCTAAAATGGTGATTATCTATAAAAGGATTTTAACTCTACTGTTAAAGGTATTATTGATGAATTGAATGAAATTTGAATGATTATAATTCTCTTTTCACTATTGATCTCTACTTCTCTTTTATTTGTTTATCATTCTCCCATTTCTTTCCATTCTCCAATTTTTTTCTCCTTCCCTTCCCCTGCTTTCCCTCTTCACAACTTCAAATTTGTATTAGAAACTAATCATCTATTTTTCTATACTATCTTTTCATGCAACCACACCATTAGTGTCTCTGCCAACTTATCCGATCCACGGCCTTTAGCCCTATTACGAACTCTAGTAACAGTTCAGCCCCTACAACTATTCACCCCCACATCTTAATAAGCAGTTTAGCCCCTCTTTTAGTAAGCAAAATTTCATCCAATTCTGCTTCAAATTTCTACTACAAAAAAAAAATGTTTTTTTTATTTTAAATAAGAGAACTATATTTGTCAAAAAAAATTGTGAAAAAAAAATAAATCTAAGAGGCTGACAGAGAGGAAGCAACCACAGTAGCAGTAGCCAACACAGAGAGATGGCCAAACTTCCCAAAGTCACTATAACAGAACCATACTCCACGTTGCCATCAACCGCCACCATCACAACCTCTCCCATCGCCGACAAATCACACCTAAAACAACCCTCTAAACCCTCAAAAGCCCTAATTGACCACCACCTAGCGCCTAAGCTCCACCACCATCAATTAAATCAAACCCTAACCTAGACACCCGAGTCAAAGCCCACCCCAAAACCTAGCCATCATGCTGACCTTTCTTCAAGGAGAGAAAAAAGATTCTCAAATAAAATCTCAACGAGCGAGGGAGTCACGCATCGGGTTATGCTGATTCATCTTCATGTTCTCCGTCTTCATCTTCTTCATCTCATCCCTTCATATAAGTCCACCTCATCATACAATGCCACTTCATACAGTAGGCTAAAGGCCCTCATTATATGAGGTCACTTCGTACAAGTGGTTTTGATTATCTTGATATTCAAGTGCGTTCGTTCTATTTTATTTAGAATAGCATATTTTTATTTTTTTTAATAGTATTTAGTTTATTTACGTATGTCATTTCACCTCCTATAACTACCTTTATAGGGGATGTACCATCGTATTACAATTAATTCCTAATTTATTATTTTAATAGATTAGTAATCCAAACCATACGAAATTTCACAAAAAAAAAAATATAACCATATTCGCTTGAATTGCTTCCTTTATTTATTAATCTCAACTCATAAGTCATATTAGTATTGCATGCATTTGCAAAATGGTCGTATTATTTCCCATAATGGTCATATTATTTCCCATAATGTCCCTGACCTAATCATGAACTCTAACAAGTTCGAAATTCTAAGTTAACAGTTAGCCCAATTAGCTACCAATCAATTACAATTCCAAAACTATATAATCGTCAGTCAAACTAACCTAGCCACTACCGGGCAGACGAATTTGGATCTAATAAATCGAATTGCCATTTCAGAAACAGAGCATCACTCATCAGATGTTGAGAATTTTGATGCATCCCGCAATCTAAATCACCGTTAAAGATAAGAAAGTCGAGTACCTCATAAACATGATTACAAGCCCCGATACTATGATCAAGAGCAAGATCAGAATGAACACATCTTTAAAAATATCAAATTGGATACCCCTACTTTTAACAGCTGTTTGAACCCTTGAGTTTTTACTCAATAGGTTTGAGATATAGAACGTTTTTTTTTGAATGATACATGTGGGAAGATAAAATAGTTCAATTTGTCAGCCACAAGTTGACCAAAAATGCATAATTATTTTGGAAGAATATTGAGAACCTTCTTGCTAAGCATCAGGTAGCCCTTGTCGGGATAGGTTGAAATGAAATGATGCTCTCAAAAGAAATATTTATCCACTCATATAGTAGCAACTTACTAGATTAATGAAATGTCATTGGATAGGGTAATCGATCCGTAATTGAGTATGTGACTCAATTCAATTATCTTTGAATGAGATGTCATATCATTAAGGACGAGGCCATGATATTAAGTAGGTTTCAGCAATGACTATATGAGGATCTTAAGAGAAAGCTCATCCTCCATAGAGTGACAACTTAGGACCATACGAATAATTTGGTCCAAGATTTTGAATTAGTTATTAAAACACCATATCGTTAATCAATATGGCATACTCTTACTACCAATTCTAAGTCTGTCTTAGGACCCTCTCCATCAACAATTCCCCTATAGGGGAAGCTCGAGGAAAGGGTATTGAAACCCTGAGAATAAATTCTTAATTATAATACTTCAATTATAAAGCTTTTGGATATATTTCTTCTAAATGTCTAAGTAAAGCCTTATTTATTAACGGATAAGGCTGTATAAACAATGAACCACTTGAAAAACAAGTACATGAATCAAGGTTAGAGGATTTTGATGACTTGGATGGTAATGTTATTCAGACTTTTGTAGGTTGCATTAGAATTATTTCCTCTAGCTTAGGCTTCCATTCTCCCTCCCTTAATACGCCATTCCAGGGCATTGTACGATATACCTTAACACAATTCAAAGAGGCTAATAATTGGCGTCATCTTGTTATATCAAAGCGAATGAAAATGCATGTAAGAATATCATTGATAGCGGTAGTTGTATCAATGCGCTCTCAGCTAATATTGTTTCTCGTTTGAGATTGAAAGCTGTCCCACACCCTAATCCATATAACGTCCCATGGATTGACACATCTTCTATAACCGTTAAAAAATACTGTCTCATACCCATTCAATTTTTATATAAAGATCATATTTAGTATGACGTTATATTAATGGACATGGGTCATATCATTTTCAATCACTCTTGACTACACAACTTGGATATAATAATCCAAGGTTATTCTATTTCCTACTCTTTTGTCTACAAGGGAAAGAAAATTCATCTCTATTCCTGATCCCAAAACCGATGGCACCCAATAAAGGGCTATGATAGTGACAAAATGATTATATATCATTAGTCTCACAGTATTTGAACGAGTAACTATAAGCGAGTCTATTGTGTTTACTGTCATCGTTTTTGAATCCTTCCAAACTCTTCCGTATTGATTCCTAATGGGGCTCATTAAATTCTCCAAAACTTTCAAGATGTTTTCCCCAAGGACTTCTCCAATCACTTACCATCTTTATGTGGCATTTAATATGCTATTGATTTCATTCCGAATATATCTCTCCCAAACCTACATCATTATAGGATGAATCCTATTGAGCATGTTAAACTCTATAAACAAGCTGAGGATTTCCTTTGCAAAAGATTTGTTTAAGAAAGTACGAGTCCATATACATTGCTCACTCTTAATACATAAGAAAGATGGATCATGGCACATGTGTGTGGATAGTAGAAAAATTAATAAAACCACTGTGAAATTTCATTTTTTTACCACTAGATTTGATGATATGCTAGATATGATTATTGGTACTACAATATTTTTCAAAGTAGATTTAAAAGTTATTATTACCAAATCAGAATTCGTCTAGAAGATGTGTGAAAAACAGCTTTCAAGACGAATGATAGCCTTTATGAGTGGTTGGTTATACCTTTTGGGCTATCTAATGTACCAAGTACCTTTAAGAGAGTCATGACCCGAACTTTACGGCCTTTTATAGGATAGTTCTTAATGATTTATTTGGATGATATCCTTATTTATAGTAAGAATAAAAAATAATATTTATACCATCTTATACAATTTTGCCTTACTCTTAGAAAAGAAAGTTATTTTTCCAATCTTACGAAATGTTTCTTCTTTTCAGATAATGTAGTTTTATTGGACTTCATTGTTTCATATGACAGAGTTTATGCTAACCCTGCAAAGATCCATACAATTATAAACTGGCCTGAACCCAAATTCGCCGATGAAGTTCGAAATTTTTACGATTTAGCCATTTTTTATCATCAGTTCATTAGAAATTTGGCACAATTATGACTTCTCTCACTGAGTGCATAAAGAGTGAATTCATTTGGTCCCATGATATTGCCCAAACTTTTAAAATTATAAAAGAGAGGATGATAATGGCTCCCGTCATGCAACTCCCTGATTTTTTTTTAAATATTTGAAGTAGAGTGTGATGCCTTAAGTGTAGAAATATGATGAGTTCTTAGTCATGAACGCTATCCAATTACTTACTTTAGCAAAAAATTAAATAATGTTAAGTAGCGATACTCTACTTATGATAAGGAACTATATGTCGTCATACAAGCCTTACGTTATTGGTGCTACTGCTTGTTATCTCAGGAATTTGTTCTCTATTTTGACCATAAAACTCTTTGATTTCTTAATTTCCAAAAGAAATTAAATTATAGGTATGGTCGGTGAATTGAATATTTACAAACCTATTCTTTTATCTTGAAATATAAGAAAGGAGTTGAAAACCAAGCGGCCGATGCCTTGAGCCGCCAATTATCATTGTTATCTATTGTTCAAATTAAAATTGTTGGTTTCAAATGACTTAAAGAAGAATACGATTATTGCCCTAATTTTAGTAAAATCTTCCTAACTTTATAATATGGGCAATCAAACACTACAGAAGATTTTCATTTTCATGATGGATATTTATTTTAGGTTAATAAACTTTGCATCTTTAATATGTCTGTTCGAGATTTCATAGTTTAGGAAATTTATGCTAGTGGCCTATCTGGACATTTTGGACGTGATAAGGCAACAAAAAAGGCGGAGTGACAATTTTATTGGCCTAATTTAAAGAAACATATCGTTAAAATTGTCAGTACTTGTCACACGTGCCAACTAGTGAAGGATAAAAGGCAAAATATTAGTCTGTACACCCCTTTGCCTATACCTAATTGGCCTAGACAAAACGTAAGTATAAACTCTGTATTAGGATTCCCACAAACTCCTAAGAAGTATGATTCTATTTTTGTTACTATAAATTATTTTGCTAAAATGGCCCAATTCATTCATTGTAGTAAAACTACAAATATTTCTCCACCTGCTCGACTTTATTTTGTTGAGATTTTTAAATTATATGGTCCTCCTAAAATAATTATTTTTGATAGGGATGTTTATTTTACCAATTACTTTTGGAGGACTCAGTGACAGATAGTACTAAATTAAAGTTCTTTACCGCCTATTACCCTCAAACGGAAGGTCAAACTGACGTTATGAATCAGAATTTGGGTACCTTATTACAATGTTTGGTTCAGAAAAATATTAGGAATTGCGACTTGATTCTTCCCACAGCCCAACGTGCATATAATAACTTCATTAATAGATTTATAGGTAAGAGTCAATTTGAAATTGTGCATAGTTACAAATCTCAAAAATCATTTGATCTTATTCCAATGTCCCTATATGTTAGTATGTCCATAACGGCCGAAACTTTTGCATAATATCTTCATGACTTACATGTCGAGATCAATAAATAATTGAAAGTAAACAATACACCATATATATTTCAAGCTAATATGCATAAAAACATGTTAAATTTAATGTTATATTATGTTTTGATTTGGATCATGCCAGAACGAAGTCTACATTGGCTTGTTTCTAAATTGTAGGCCCATTTAAAATTTTATAATGGATTAGATCAAATACATATGTTATTAATATTTCATCTTGATGGGTACAATAGGAATGGGTTGGCCCAACTCGAAAGCCCACGTATTCAGCAGCAAACCCAGAAGGCATCCGATCCACAGGACCAAGAGCCGATCAATGTTTTCGTTGACCCAAAACAATGCCCTAACTGGTTGGATGGCCCAAATCAGCCTCGACCTAATCCGGGCGGCTCACGGAGCTCTTCTTGAACGCTAGAGATTGCCCTTGATCGCAACCACTCCAAGAATATGGTAACTCCAACTAAGCAGATCTCTCATAACGGCAATTCTAATTCAGTGGATCTCACATAATAATAACTCAAATATCCGCCACGTCTAGCATCTCCTCAAAGAAGGAAGAGATCCACTTGATTGATCACGGTAGCCCTAATTAGCGTCTACGATCCCCGTGTCAGCTTGCCAAATTTGCACGGCCGGGTGGTGGAGAGCCTTAGCGCCCAAGTAAGGCTGACCTAGCCCAAGGGCTATAAAAAACCCTGGAGACAAACTCCATTGGACATGCTTACATTCTCGCTCAAACACACCCGCAAATACCCACATTCAAGAGCTCTCAAGAGACCACTTAGTCCAAAGAGCCTCCTAAGAATCCATCCACAATTTTTGCTCCCTCGATACAAAAGTTTCTCCTCACGAGCGCATCACCCCATCAAAGCCCCCATCAAAGCCGTTTCACGCCGAGCACACTCCGAGTCAAACTCAAAAGAACCTGCATTCTTGCATCATCACGCATATCCCTCATCCCTGCATCTTTCCACCTTTTGAGAAAGATTACTAATTTGAGTATCGAAGGATAAACCGGAAAGTGAGTTATACCAATCCTCTGACATCTCATTCATTTGTTGTGGTGTGAAAGATCCAAGTCATAGAGGACGGAAATCAGACCCGCTTTAATTCGACTCGAAGAACAATAGACATCCTAATTCGTCAATAACTCATATCTAAGATATATCATTGGCGCCTTCTGTGAGAATGCAAATAAAAAGCCTAACCACTATTCACACAAAAGCAAACATGGTCAACATTAGAGCCCATACCAATGCTCCGGCCAAGGACGCCATCTCCCATAATGACGACCCCTCTGCGAGTAGCCATGTCGAGGAGCAATCGGCACCTGTTATGTAGGAACTCACTGATCAAGTGGATAATGTATCCTAAATGCCCCAGATCCTCATTGGGCATCACGCACCAGTATAGGCTGGGGGCTCCTTCCATTACCCGTAATTGGGCATTAAAATGAAAGCCTGGGGAAGAAGCGACCAGCCTAGAAGGCAGGATGCCCAGACAACCTCATAGTCCAAGCAGCTTCAAGCGACGGGTTTCGGTCCCGTTTTAAGAGTCAGCATGATCACAAGACACCGGATGAGAGCCCAGAACAGTGAAATCCTCATTACTCTCGTGACGAGTAGAGACCCTAGCCCAAGAAGGGGCCTTATGCAACGTCTAGCCAACCAGCGGCAGCAATCGGCCAATCTCGCACCGCTCACCAAACCACTCAGAACTGAGGACCTACCTCAACATAAAAAGGGTTACAGTCTTCCCTCGAGTGGAGGAACAAGTGGAAAAGATATGGAAGCATGTGTTCAAGGGAGATGCTAATGGACGCTCCGCAAATCAGAGGCGATCACCATTCACGACAGAGATCTGGATGCAGCTGCTCCCTCAGAAGTTCAATATGCCTGCTCTGGAACCCTACAATGGAAGCATCAACCCAGTGGACAACTAATGTACTCTGCTGAGCTTCTAGGATCGGGGCGAGGCCACTATGTGCATGTACTTTCCACTAATCCTTAAGGGAGATGCCAAGATTCGATTCTACCACCTGCAGCCAAATTCTATTATGATGTTCTAGGAGTTTGCCAATGGCTTCTTGACTCAATTCGTCTCCAGTCGGAGGGAGGAAAGGTAATTTAGCACCTCACCCGTATCAAGTGGGGGCCAAATAAAAGTTTAAGTATCCGATCCCGGTTCACCACCAAGGCCTGCCGAATACCCTGATTGACTAACGAGGTGAAGCTAACTACATTCATATCAACTTTAGAATCGGGCGAGTTTTTCAAGCATTTGGCCCACAATGACCTCCAAACTTTACGTGAGGCCAAAGCCATCGCTCGTGCTTACATGGTGGCCAAAAAGACCAACAAGACCAAGCGTCCAAAGTGCGGGGGCTAACCCCACCAAGGCCTGCCAAACAGAAAAAAAGAATTAGAGACCATTTCAGCTCCAGAGATCCGAGGAAGCAACTCAGGGTAGAGCCCATAGGGAGTTCGTGCCCTTAAACCTAACTCCTGGACCAACATACTCTGCAGATTTGAGAAACAAATTCTTGAAGTGGCCAAAGTCGGTCAAGAACCCAGAGGGAGAAGATCAGATAAAATACAGTCACTACCATCGATCTTCGAGTCACAGTACAGAAGCCTGTCGGACACTACAAAAAGAGATTAAAGAGCTCATCTGAAGAGGATACCTGACCAAATTCATGTGAAACCCAGAGTAAGGGCCCAGTGGAGCAAGCGGAAAAAGGATGGAGTAGTAGCATCGGATGAATCGAGTCGCGGTCAAAATGGTCAACATGATGGCAACTCATCCGGATTGCCCCTTGGACCAATTCGGGACCACCTCAAAGAAACTAAGGGTAGAAGTTAGGGATGATACCATCAGTTTTAGTAAGGAAGATATGTCGCATGTAATGACTTCTCACTCTGACCCTCTGGCTGTATCCGCACTTGTTTCAGACGATACTGTCGATTGTCAGCTAAAACGGGTCTTTATCGATAATGAAAGTTCTCATAACTTGTTTTACCTGGATGCCTATTTTAAATTGAAATTGAAAAAGAATCAGCTAAAACCAGCCGAAGGGCCCATCTATGAACTAGACACTGAACTGATGCCCGTCCAAGGAACCATTTAGCTAGAAGTCACCTTGAGAAATACCCCAGGACGGCATCCCACATACTGACATTTCTAGTAGTTGACTTGCCTTTGGTCTACAACGCCATCCGAGGTCGGCCCTACTTGACCTCATCAAGGCCATGACATCAATCACGCACTTGGAGATGAAGTTCCCTACGACCTAAGACATCGGAGAGGTACTGGGCAACCAAGCGACTGGTAAAAAGTGCTATCTGGCCTTGATCACCTACGCCACTCTAGATTAGCAGATGGATGATTTTGATCACAAAGACGAAGCAATTTTGCAATCTAGTGATACGACTAACTATGTTCCTCTAGACCTCGGCGATCCGGAGAAATGCGTGCAAATAAGGGGCTCACTTGCCGAACCCCTATGAGACCAGCTAATCACCTTCCTTTGGTAGAACTCTGATATTATCGCATGGACCCCTATCAACATGCTCGGGATACCGACTGAAGTGATGGCGTACAAGTTAGGTCTTGATTCGGATCACAGGCCCGTCAAGCAGAAGCGGAGAAACCACTCCATCGAAAAGCTCATTTCCATTTGGGAGGAGGTAAAGAAATTGATCGACGTTGGCTTTATCAGGGAAATACAGTACCAGAACTGACTCTCCAATGTAGCCATCGTCAAGAAAAGTAACAGAAAGTGGCGAATGTGCATCGACTTTACCGATGTGAACAAGGCATGCCCTAAAAACAGCTTCCCATTGCCCAAGATCGACCTACTGATTCGCACCATGTTCGGGCATGAGCTGCTCAATTTCATGGATGCATACTTAGGATATAACCAGATCCATATGAGTCTTGAAAACGATGAGCATACTTCCTTCATAACGAAGGAGGGATGTACTGCTACAAGACTATACTCTTCGAATTGAAGAATACGAGCACCACGTACCAGCCACTTGTGAATAAAATATTCGAAGCGCAAATTGGCCGGAATATAGAGGTATACATGGACAACATACTTGTCAAAAGTAAAACCACCGACAACCATATCCGTGACCTTAGTGAGGCTTTCGGGGTGCCTGGGCGTACTGGATAAAGTTAAACTCGGAAAAATGTGTCTATGGAGTATTCTCAGGGAAATTCCAGGGTTTCATCATTTTTCAGCGAGGGATCGAGGTCAACTCTAAAAAGATAAAAATGATTATGGACATGAGCCTGCCGCAGACTGTGAAGGATGTTCAGAGACTGACCAAGAGGCTTGTAGAAGTCTTCCGCTTCCTAGCAAAATTCGGGACAAATACTTCCCCTTCTTCAAAGCCTTGAGAGGGATAAAGGAAAACGGCTTCTAGTGGACGGCCGATTGTCAGGTTGCTTTGAGGAACTAACGGAGTACCTAGGCAGCCCCCTCTCCCAATGTCACCAAAAAAGGTAAGGAGCTTTACCTCTACTAGGCAATTTCAAAGGTGATGTTGAGCTCAATTTTATCTGGTAACAATCTGATACACAGCGGCCGGTCTACTATGTCAGTAAAAATTTGATGGGCCCCTAGACCTGCTACGAGCACGCCAAAAAGATCGTACTAGCACTCGTCTATTTGGCCAAGAAATTGCGGCTCTACTTCCAGGCATACAGAATAATTGTCCTGGCCGACCAACCCTTGAAGGAAATCCTACAAAAGCCCGACATGTTAGGACGACTAGTCAAATGGGTCATCAAATTGGGCGAGTTTGATAATGAGTTTAAGCTAAGGTCGGCCGTGAAAGGGTAAGACCTGGTAGACTTTATTGTCGAGACCATGATCCCAGTTTTAGACATCGATCAACCCGACGAAGTCGACGGTTAGCCGGAGGCACCAAACTGGACTCTCCACATAGACGGGTCCTCGACGCACACCAGCAGTGGAGCTGGAGTGATACTGATGACCCTCGATGGGTTGGAAATCAAGCAATCGTTAAAGCTCAGATTTTTGGTTACCAACAACGCTATCGATTATGAGCCCCTGCTAGCCGGGTTGTAACTTGTAAAAGAATTCCCCGCAAGGCACGTGACCGCCTACAGTGACTCAAAACTGATCGTCAACTAAATCCGCAAAAGTTTTGAGGTGACGAGCCCTTTGCTCATGAAATACCTCACCAGAGTAAGGAGTATGGCCCAAAAATTTGACAAGGTTGAAATGGTGCACCTCCAGAGTGCAGACAATTGGAAGGCTGACCAGCTCGCAAGGATCGTCACGGCCGAAAGCCCTGAGTAGTACTCGAGAAACATGCGAGAGACCCTGACCTCTCCCAGCATAAAAGAATCTGAGCAAGAAGTCTTCGATAGTGAAAACTGGATATTGTTCTATTGGAGATATATCACGGACGACACCCTGCTGGAGAATCCTGACGACGCTAAAAGCGTAAACAAGACGGTCGGTTGGTCCACCATTGTGGACAGGACGTTGTACTGCCGAGGGTATTCCACCATGTACTTACAATGTCTCACACCAAAGGAAGCCGACAACGCCTTAAGTGAGGTGCACCTCAACATTTGTGGGTCACACATCGGGGGAAAGAGCCATCCTTTCAAGATAATTCGTCAAGGCTACTATTGGCCAACCACGAAGAAAGATGCCATAGACCTCGTAAAGAAGTACGAGAACTGTCAAATCCACAATAACATATCCCATTAACTGCTCATAGAGCAGAGAACACTTCAGGTCCCTTGGTCGTTTGCATATTGGGGCTCATCATACTCAACCCTTTCCCCATCACGTCCGGGCAAAGGAAGTTCTCCATAGTAGGCATCAATTACTTCAAGAAGTGGGTCGAAGCCACCCCCTTAGCTCGAATTACTGAGCAAAATGCCATGAAGTTTGTTCGACAAAACATTATTTGCAGATTCGGGATTCTTGAGGTCATCGTGATCGACAACAGAACCCAATTACCGGTAAGCGTTTACTAAATATTACACGAGTTTGGGCATTCAGTTGGTCCACACCTCAGTCACCTACCCAAAAGTGAACGGGCAGATGGAAGTTACCAGCCGAACCCTACTACACGAGTTGAAGACCAAACTGGAAGACATTAGAGGCTCCTAGACGGACAAGCTACCTTCCATGTTATGGTCATATCAGACGACACCAAAGGAGTCGACACGTGAGACGCCCTTCAATCTATAGTACAGAACCGAGGCCGTCATCCAAGTCAAGATCGAACTTCCCAACCTCCGGGTTGAGGGATTCAACCCACTCAACAACTCCCAGTGACTTAGAGAGCATCTTGACTTGCTCAAGGAGGCACGGGATGTGGCTAAGATGCGCACAACCACCTATCATTAGTGGGTCACCCGATACTACAATAAAAAGGTAAAGGCTCGCCAATTTGAGATAGAGGACCTAGTTCTACGGAGCATAGAGACCACGAGTAAGAATGCTAACAGGAACAAGCTCTCCCCAAAATGGGAAAGCTCATTCCTTATCTTGGTCATCATGCGGAACGATGCATACAAGTTTTGAGCCCCAGAGCGGCAAATTGATCCTAAGAACATGGAACGTCATCCACCTAAAGGAGTATTACCAGTGATATCTTACCAAACCCAGATAGGTCTAGTATACTATCGAGTGTGCCTGTAAAAATATATCACATTTAATAAAACGATTTGTTTGCTTGTTTATTGATTATTGTTAATTGTCATTACTTGTTTGTCTGTCCATATAAATGCTAGCGTGATGTTACATAAATTCAAACAACCTAGGCTGCCCCTAAGTTGGACAAATTCTCATTCCCCTGTTACTAAACCTTGGTCCTGCACCGAGTGTCTCATACGCGGTCAAATTTGAACCTCGGTCTAGGACTGAGTAGCCTATAGACGGTCGAATTTGAACCTCAGTCCAGCATCAAGCGGCCCACACACGGTCGAATTTGAAATTTGATCCCACACCAAGCGGACCATTCATGGTCAAATATCAAAACCTTAAGGGGTTTTTTAGCACATGTGCGGCGACTCTCTCAGTAGGGCAAGCATCATCAATTGACGATGGTCGACGAGTTAGGATCCAACACATGAAATTGACGTCCCATAGAGATAAGACCACAAGTGATTCCACACGGACGACAACCCTAACTCCGCTAAAGCACGGCCTCAACAGCGATAACGCTTAGCCGACAAACAATGGTACATAACAAAGTTGTACAAAAATATAAAGATCATGACAACGATTGGGAAAATTCTCTTTTATTTATTAAAAAATTATACTATGCAGGTGTGTCGGTGTTATGCACATATAAAACGGAGAGAAAAATGCTACCCTAGGGCTAGGGGCGAGCCGGAGGGCATGAAGAGGGCTCCTCCATGTCTGAAAAATCGGTTAGATCAGAGAGGCACCAAGCACCACTGTCCCTTGGGTCAAAAAAGCGGGTAGGAAAAGTAGGGTCGACGAGGGAAGCGATCCACCGGCACAGGTGAATGCCATCCAAAAATCTTATGTTCAGAGCCTAGCCCACCTCCTCTGAGCTGAATCGGGTCGTCAGCTTAGCTCCCAGTCTAACATTCTCGCTCTAAAAGTTCGCGAGATGCCGCTCAACAATCTATAAAGCATCCCTGGATCTCTACAACTCCACCATGACCTCAGATAGCTGAAGCTCAAGACTTGGGACCCAATCTCGGCATTACTGAGCCTCGGAGGTGGCGCCATCCACCCGATCCTGCATCTCTTCCATCACGCTTAGGTCAACCCTCGTCTAGGTTAGGTGATGGACCTTCCCTTCTAGCAGACGGATCGTGGATGACCGTTGGTACAAGCTTGTCTCTAAAACTTGTACCATCTTGTCATCCTGCAAACAGAGCAAGAGAAAGAGGTTAAGCCTAAATGTTCAAATAAAGTGAAAAAGTTCTTAGAGAATTGCCTAGATGAAGGGCAGTACAGCAACCGCCATGCTTGGAGGCCCCCTGGATGAAGACGCTGGAGTGGACGCCAGCTCTATCCAAGGCCGATTGAACGCAAAAGCCTCCGGGCGAGATGCTTCATGGTTGCCGCCTCCTCAATATTGCCCCTCGGCTGGGCCTCTACTGGGTGGGCCACACCGAGGCCCTCTCTAGCTGACTTGCATGAAAAGCCGAACACTCTCTGCTCCGGCAAAGAAGAAATAACAATAGAGACTTCCTACTAAGCCTCCCATTGGGCCACTTGATGGGCCTCCTAATAGATTGCTAGCTGAGACTCCTGTTGCATCCCTTGTTGGGCTTGGGCTGGCGTGCAAACTGGCCCTGTTGGCCCCTAGCCTCCGACTTGCTCAATACGCCTGCAACAAGAGCAAGGGGCCCACCGACCATAGCTACCTCGGCACTGGCCTCAGTGGTGGCAACATCTGAGGGTGCAACAAGGGCCGGTCCCCTAGATGACTCGCCTAGACCCCACATCCACTCCACCATCGGCAAGCCCTTAGCGGCGAAAGATGAAGAAGATCGCAGAGACAATGCAATCCGCTGCTAAGACAAACTCTCAAATGGATCTTTAATATATAGGGTCCCAGCCTTCCTCTTCAGCTAAGCAGGTGCCGGCATGTTTTCCCATTCATTGGAGAGAGCTTAGTCGGAAGTGACCTTGACAAAGAAGAATCGATCCTTCCAGTTATTCACAAAGTCAGGGATCACCCTGCTTATGTGCAAGTCCTGGGGAGACAATGAGATCTAGTCTCTATTCTGGCAAAATCGGAAGATAACCTTCATGGTCATCACATTTAATGCCCTCCCCCGGTGACGAAGGAATATGCAAAGCTAACACAAATACCTGATGGCATTCGCGTGGAATCTTGTGAATGGGACTGCCAGGGGCACCAAGATCCCATGTAAATCCCCTGGGAGGGGGAAGCAAAAAATTGCTTTGTAGGTGTGCCTCGTAAACAATGATGGACCCAGCCGGAGCAGAACATGCCTTATCGTGCTCCCCTAGCACCGCAAACAAAATTGCATTCGAAATATTATACTGCAAATATAGAGCTTCGATGTCAGCAGCGGCAAGAACGGAGTGAGTCGTACCAACTTTGTGTGCCATGGGGACAAAGAGGTAGCAGACACAAAGAAACAAAAGGGGAAATGACTTGAGAAGTAGAATGGGAGAAAACAGCGAAGCATCGCTGGATATAGGCGGTCGTTCAAAACCTGAAACAATGCCTCAAAAAGGCAAGCGCATAATGACCTGACATGTGCCAGCACCGGAGGACGTCCAAAAACATCAATCGTCCAGTGCCATTAATGAGAGCATGCTGCCGGACAAGCAGCGGACACGTGGCAAGATGGGATGGGTCAAAAGTGAGAGTGGCGCAACCTCCGAGGCCACTACACTTCACTTCTCGAGGACAACAATTCAGCGGTGAACAAATTGGTGAACTCAAAACCGGATTAATGAGCCGATGATCCACTCTGGAATAAAGTTGGTTTGACTGGTCAACGATCAAATCCAGCTTCTAGCCGGTTTATTGGTCAACGATTCTGTCCGGCTTCCAGCCGATTTGACTGGTCAACCATCCAATTTGATTGGTAAAGAATCCAGTCCGGTGTTCAGTTTGCCTGATTCATCCGCGACCAATCCAGCATTAAGCCTGTTTGATTGGTCAATAATCCAGTCCGGTGCTCGGCTTACCTGACGAAGTGTGACCCAATCGGCGTCATGTCAATTTGACTGGTCAGTGTTCCAGTCCGACCTCAGGATTAGTTGGCAGCAGTCAGCTACAAACCAAACCAACAGGCACTCAGCCTAGTCCCGCCTCCAACCAGACTGGCAGGTGTGCAGTCCAGTCCGACATCAACAAAGAAAAGAGGCATCCAGAAAACCGAAGGCGAAAACAATATGAGCAAAAGTAATTGTTGGTTCCACTCATTAATCTCTTTTTACAAAGTACAAATTCTCCAGAGGCCGGCATACAATAATGAGGACGACAACAAAGAAAGGGGGTACATGGAACTCAACCGCAACTCCCAAGCAAGCAAGCAACTAGAGGAACTCGAGAAAGAAACTGGTGTGCATCCGACAGACAGTAAAGCATGACCGGCAAGGACAGCAGTTGGTGAGGAGTCAGAACAAAGGCATTCCACGAAGAGAGGCCGACATCCGAAAAAAGTCAAAGTATAAAGAAAGCCTCTTCCCGCAATATGGAGGAAATGGCCTCGAGCCTGGGATTCACCGCCAACACTGCTAGCAACAGAGCGTGGCTCGCAGAGATAGCAGTTCTCAAAGAGCCAGAGCAATAGCCAGTTCCAAAAGTAAGCCATCACCCAAGGTGAAGGTAGAGCGAAAGGAAAGCCTCGCCCCACTCAGAAACAGCAGTAGGCATGGCCCCGGAACGGACACGAAAAGGAGTGACCAAAGCGGTTCCCTAGGCGAAAAAGGATGACCAAAGCGGTTCCCCACGTGAAAAAGGGTGACCAAAGCAGACCTCTAGTTCGTTGTAGAATGGCACCTTTGAACATCGGAGATGAGCTACCGCTGATCCCGGTGGTCAGCAACTCATGCTTCAAGACGATTTTGGGTTCTCACGCTACTTCACTGATGAAGGCAGAATGTAATGCAAGAGGTGCAATGAGCCCTCAATTTATAGCACGCAGAAGGATCAACAGGCTATTAAATGCTAGAGATTCCCCATGGCTGCAAATCTGCAGAAAATTATGGGTGCAGAAGAATCATGCTAGAAATAGTAAAGCAAGAAACTTGAAAACGGCATGGGGAAGGAGCAAAAGGGAAAACGACAAGGCATGTCACATACCATTCATGAATATGCTGGCGGTTGAAAATTCAAGTCCCCTGACATAGAAGCTAGTGATGGGGATGGCAGGAATGGGTCGGCCCAACTCGAAAGCTTACGGACTCAGCGGCGGACTTAAAAGGCATTCGGCCAATAGACTTAGGAGCCAATTAGCATTTTTATTGACCCAAAATAGTGCCCAGCCTACCAGACGGCCCAAATTGGCCTCGGCCCAATCCGGGCTGCCCACGGAACTTTCCCACACGCTGGAGATTGCTTGTCTTAGCCAACTCATAACCCTACATATTGCCCCTACTCGTGACCTCTCTAGGAATATGGTAACTCAACCTCAACAGATCTCTCATAACGGCAACTTCCAATTCAATGAATCTCACATAATGGCAACTCTAATATCTGCCGCGTCCAGCATCACCTCAAATAAGAAAGGGATCCTCTTGATTGATCACGATTACCCTAATCAGTGCCCGCGATCCCAATGCCACCATGCCAAATTTACACGGCCAGCTAATGGCTAGCCTTGGCACCCAAGTAATACTAAGCTGACCTAAGGGCTATAAAAAACCTAGAGACAAACTCCAAGGGACATGCTTACATTCTCGCTCAGACACGCTCACAAATATCCACATTCAAGAGCTCTCAAAAGACCACCGTCGGTCCAAAGAACCTCCCAAGAATCCCTCCACAATTCTTGCTCCCTTGATACCAAAGCTGCTCCTCGTGACTGCATCACCCCATCAAAGCTGCTCCACGCCCAACGCGATCTCCGAGTCAAATTCAAAAAATCCACATTCTTGCATTGTCACACATATCCCTCGCCCCTACATCTTTCCATCTTTTTAGAAAGATTATTGATTTGAGTATCGACAGATAAATCGAGAAGCAAGTTCCATCAATCATCGGACTTCTCATTCATTTATTGTAGTGTACAGGATTCAGGCCACAGAGGACGGAGATTGGACCCACTTCAATTTGACCCAAAGATCAAATGACATCCTAATCCATCACAATTCGGATCTAGGACACATCACATCTCATTTTAGTTTTCATAAAACCTTTAATATTGAAGATTTAATCGTTTATAAAGGTAATTTTAATCCACCGGTTAATCTATTTGATGTACCCCAAGATATGCCACATATTACACATCCACCCACTACTACACAACTCTTCACTATACTAGCACATAAAGATAAAATTGATACTATTCTACATGAACAAATTATATTTATTAGGGATGGAGTGGTTCTGTGAAGACCCAAGCCCTAACAATTCAAACACGACTTGAATCACTCATGCGAAAAGCAAAAATCCAAGCATAAAGTAATATATAACTGACTAGTGATAGACTCATCGAACATTCATAAAACATAACTAAAGAAAAATAATAATAATTGGGTCACAGCCCAAGAGAAATAATAATAAAGAAAAATACATCACATCCTATGACAATTTTAAATCTAACTGACTTAATAGAATTAAAATATACTAGCCACTAGACCCTTATTCTCTATCTGAATTTTTTCACAGTAACTGATGTTTTACCACTAAGGTAAAAAAATGTCACTCAATCTGGCGCCAAGAAAAAAAACACGAGAGTAAGCCAAAGTCTAGTAAGTGATATTAATCAATAATGCTTAATAAACAATAAATATCTCGGATATTCAAATCTAATGGTCACAACATTTATATATCAATCTGCTATATCCAAGGAACCGTAACGCGTCGTAGACATGACTAACAAAAACAAGAATGGTCACATTTGACTCACATATCACAATGATATTAAAAGTATAAATAAACTAGTGAAAATCTCTCAAAATTCGATATCAAAAGATGAACAGAGATTCATTGGACCAAATGTCAACATGAATGACCTATACATCAAACGATAACAAGCAACATGGATTTCACTGTTCAGGCTATCACAGAATCCAACACATAGATTCTACCAAATGTAACTCCTCGATTACATTAAATCCCGAACTCATCAGGTATTAATGACAACCAGACATCAAAAGAACACTCTTGTATCTTATTCCGCCAATATGAACCAAAGGCCACGTATATCCCTCGACAGCTAGGTACTTGCACGGGCTAATTGATGCTCACAAGTTTGACCTTTGACCATTATCCATGATCTATAGAGACTCTACCCAATTAAGTACAGACGTCTCACCAACGTGCTCATCCTACGACTCAACTAGATACGAAAGATCTCACTCGCACACCTATCATCCGACTCAACTAGGTACAGATGATCTCATCAACATGTTCATCTTCCGACTCGACAAGGTATAGAAGGCATCTCTATATGTCAAACCCAGCAACTCTCGTCATGACATCCTCAATATTATGATCAACGATGGTCACATGGCCATAAACATCCCGCCAAACAAGACAATATTCTTCAACACCACCATAATACAGAAATCAGTATCAGATAAGCGTAGACCACATTAAAGTACCATAGTCTCCCATTCGACTAGATATATTAATATTTTCATATACTCTCCTCAATCTTAACCATAGAAAACCAATAATCTAAATACTCACGCAATTAAGTATAATGCAAAGTATATTTTGCAAATTACAATGATAGAATTGTCGTTCGATACTAATAAGGACCGTACTCACACAATCAACACTAACACAAAGGAATTTATTACGAAATGAAGAAAAGACAAACCCAAACAGAGATATAATTTATTTTACTTAATTTAACTATTTAACTATTCTTCCATTCTGTTCCAGTGCGACACCTACTATTAAAGCCAACATTTAATAATCACTTACATACTAGTCTAAAAATAAATTAACTGATTCCAAACATATATAATATATTATTATTATTATTATTATTATTATTTTAATATTCTTGGTCACATTACGGATTCTTTCACTAGCAACCCATTCATAATAATTTACACCCACTCTACTAAAACCCACACACCCACACTGCCAAGACTTGCACCCCACCCCCCACTGCCAACACACAGCACATCAGTTACCCATACACACACACGGTTACACACAGCCGTACACACACCCACACAATTACACACATTTCACACCCACTGCCAGCACACCACTGTCAGTTACCCCAAAACTGTACACGCTATACCCACAACTTAATACACACGCAGGCAACAAACATCCACCGCACATTGTTCTCACAGACACATACTGCTACACACACACTCAGCACCAGCACACCCACACTGCTCACACACAACAACTCACAGAGCAACAACCTCACACATACATACGCACACACCCACTACTATACCTACCTGTACCCGTACGTACATACAGACATGAAACGTATAACGCACTCAAAGCACATTTAACATATTATACTGTCAACAATTGCCAGGTTTATGCGGTAATACTCGTTATTCACAACGTTTACCTGATTCCCAAAAACTCTCTCTCTCAGCCAAAAGCCGGAAGCCCCAACAGAGCACGAAGCCCCTGTTTCTCCCGATTTCTGATTTTTTTTCCAATTTCCACTTTTACCACGATTTTCCACAGAAAATCCACACATAACCCGATTTCAACAGCATCGGTGGAAATAGTAAGAGAGGGAGCAGA
Organism: Nepenthes alata; assembly: GCA_028571085.2. NCBI lineage: Eukaryota > Viridiplantae > Streptophyta > Magnoliopsida > Caryophyllales > Nepenthaceae > Nepenthes > Nepenthes alata. The sequence goes on from JAOVVI020001707.1 coordinate 20,014, forward strand.
TTTGAATAATAGAAGATTTAATCGCAGAGCAAAAAGAGAAGCGACAATTAAGGAAATCACTTGCCTGATTTACAATGTCACAGCAGTAACGTCTACGGGTTAGCAACGGCGACGGCTTAGGCAACAAAATCAAGCGAAAGAAGGCACTTCGATAGCGGCTTACGGAAGCCGGATAGCAGAACTCTTCTTTTTCTCTCCCGCATACCCACTGGAGCCATGATTATATAGATCAATGGAGTGGAAATTGTGGAGAGACAGATGGAATCAAACGGTTGCAATGGCGCAAAATTTGTTAGGGTTTTCGGCCGTTAGAGATTCGAACGGAATGGAACGTCAAAAAATTGTTAGAAGATGCTGAGAGAGAAGGAGACGTGGCTTGGAGGAAGCTTCGAGAGACAAAGATGGTGTTGGTGGAACGAACGAGAGAGAGAGAGAGAGACGAAGGCAAAATAGTGAGGAAGAATCGAGAAGAAAGTGGGAGGGTGGACAATTTAATATTAATATTAATAATATTATTATTATTACTATTATTATTATATATTTCCAGATAAGTATTTTATTAATCTTATGATAATGCTAAAAATCTTATCCGCATGTTAGAAATTATGCCTACTTAATTTAATTTATATTTACAATTAGAATTGATCAAAAAAGAAAAAATTCATCCAAAATACTAATATCAAAGGTTTAGCACTTTCTTATCTATTGGATTGGCTGATCATAATTTGAGAATGTTTAGATTTTTAGTTATATATTTTAATAGTTAGACCTAAATATTTTAAAATTCTAACAAAGTCACTAATATTGCTTATCTCTGAACCCGGGTCCTTTTCTTTTCGGAGATATTGATAACTCAGATTTTAACATCCATTCATACGTGTCTACTAACGTCGACAGAGAATTATGCAGTCACTCAAATTGTAGTTGAAAAATTGACAACAAAAATTTTTTATCAACCACCCAGAAAGAATTGATGTAGATATCATTTCAAATTAAAAGTGATTTGAGACTTATTTGATTGGAAATTTTATTTTATTTAATTTTATAATATTTTATTTGATACGATTTTATTTTTTTATTCTAGGACATTGTGCTATATGATTTTCTAGTTGTATAATATTATTGATTAGAAAATTATATTTATTTTCTAATTAACCTAGAATGATAGTTATCTATATAAGATCCCTAACTCTACTATTAAAGATATTATTAATGAGTTGAATAAAATTTGAATAATTATAATTTTTTCTTTTCTTTTAATCTCTATTTCTTCTCCAATTTCTCCCCTTCTCCCAATTTCTTCTTATTCCCTTCTGTTGGGGTCGGAAGTCTCAGATCCACCAGATCCGCAGCAGCGAAAAACTCAAACCCCCATCATCGACAGCCACCATTTAGTAGGAATAAGGAACAATGGATGCACAGCATTTTTACGTGAAAATTCCTTCCCAAACTGAAGAGAAAAAATCACATGACACATAGTCCACCAATAAATTCACTACGTAAAATGGTTACACAAACTCAGAGATAGAGTACAAGCAACCATCCTGGCTACACAAGCCCTAGAGGTAAAAACGAAGAACAGAGCACGAGAATACAAAGCCTCACTCTTTCTCTCTTCACTGTGGTACTCTCTGCTCTATCATTTTATAAGTGTTGGTGAAACGGTAACCCATCGGTTTACCCCCACACAAGGCGACCGGCGCACAGCGCACCTGGTGTTTTCTCCACACCAGCTGATTACCACTCTGGGCACCTCTCCGGGCATGCCGGGACTTTTCCCCCAGGCTAACCACTCTTCCAGAAGCTCCTGGTGCTCATATATATAGACATCCTGGCTCCACCTAATCTCATCTGTCCAACTGGTCATCTGCCAGATAATAGGTGCCACGTCATCACCAGTTTCCGAGCTTCCTGTAAGCCCATACCCCGCAAACGGCGCAGGCTCTGCACTGTGCAGACGCGTGCTCTGTAGCCCAACTGCCCACCTGTCGACCAATCCTGAAAAGACATCTGTCCTCTGTCAGCTGTTACTTCCCATAGTCTCCAAGGCCCCAGTTGCTCAGCCGGTCACCTTCTCGTTGACCGTCTCCTGCTGTCATCCGGTCAACCTTTCTTGTTGATCGTCTTCAGCTGCTACCGAATAACTTGACCATTCTCCATAGCCACCGATCAACCTTTCTTGTTGACCGTCTTTAGCTGCTACCGGAGAACTTGACTGTCCTCCATAGCCAACCGGTCAACCTTTTTTGTTGACCGTCTTCAGCTGCTACCCGTCCGCCGTCCTGCAGCACGCCTGTAGCCCTCATCCGGTCAACCTCCTGTTGACCGAATTCAGCTGGCCATCCGCCGGTCAATCTCCATTGACTGCCTCTTGTTCTCCTCCGGTCAACGAGACACAGTTCTCCGGATTTGTTCTCCACAAATCATCCGATGACAAACCAGTTTGTTGGGTTACCCACAAGGGAGTGACCGGACCCAACAAACTTTTCCTCACGACCTTGTGGGGAACACCTTCGCCCTTTACCCGGCGACGGTCATCGCCTGCCTTCCAGCAGCTTCCCCTCAACCGGGAATCTGGCGTTGGCCTCTGCAGAATGATGCCTTCTCCCGCCCTACTGAAATTAGAGTACTCGAACTCCCCTTCAGTTTCTTCCCCGCGGTCGAATCATTCTGTCTTGCCTTCGCCATCGCAGCTCCGCCGTTGACCATGCTCGTTTCGCCCTTGACCCTGCTCAGCTCCGTCCTTAGCCCTGCTGACTCCATTGTGCTTTTTACCATTCCGTCCAGCACCACACTAAATGTCAAACTCCTCCACGATGACACTAGATGCACTGGTACCGAGAATGTGACTTACTCTGTCCTTACTCTTCAGACTTTGGGCCACGTCCTCGGATACCACTTCGATCGCCACAGACCTCGGCGGCTCCACTTATGCGGTACTTCACTCGGCGGCTCCACTTATGCGGTACTTCACTCGGCGACTTCCCCTTGCAATGCTTCACACTACTCCGACGGTAGGTCAGCACCTCCGTAGGTAGCCCTTTCCGGTCGGCACCCTCCACAAGCAGCCCTATTCGGGCCTTGGCCGATCAACCATTTCTAATACCACTTGTTGGGGTCGAAAGTCCCGAATCCATCAGATCTGGTAGGAGCGGAAAACCTGAACACCCATCATCGACAGCCACCGTTTAGTAGGAACAAGGGATGCACAATATTTTTACGTGGAAACCCCTTCCCAAATCGAACAGAAAAAACCACAAGA
>JAOVVI020001708.1:0-23270 GCA_028571085.2 Nepenthes alata
CCGTCTCTTGAGCGAAAGAAAAATACTCCGTCCAAAAGCACTCCGATTTTTAAGAATACAAAGAGCTCCGGCTTCTAGCAACGCAAAAGAACTTCGGTTTTTAAGAAAGAGAAAGAACTCTGTATCGTAAGAGATAAAATGGGCTCCCGCTTTTAAGAGAGCACTTCGGCCGTTGTGAAATGAGTTCCGACCAAAAGAAGGAAAGAGCTCCGGCTCCGGCGTCCTAAAAGAAAGAAAAAAAAAAGGAAAGAGAAAAGAAGAAGAAGAATCTTTTATGATAAGATAAGAAAGTTTAGGGAGCCAATGAACTTTGGCAATGCCTCAGAACCTTCTGGAGATAATCGAGGATAACGTAAGAGCCGTCCTCGAGGCTTTATACAAGGAGGAAAATATGGGCCGTCCTCAGGGCTTTATACAAGGAGAAAAATATGGGCCATCCTCGGGGTTTATACAAGGAGGAAAATATGGGCCGTCCTCGGGACTTTATACAAGGAGGAAATAAGGGCCGTCCTCGGGGCTTTGTACAAGGAGGTATTGTCGTGATTATGATAAGATGTACACAATCTATCCTCGATTAGAACCCTCCCTCAGTTAAATAATAAGTAAAAAGAAGATAAAAGTGATATTAGCACCAGCCTTCTGATTGACGTTTGTATGCTACATGATTCAATGATATTTGATATGCATGTTTATGATTAAAAGATATTAGATATACATGTTTATGATTAAATGATATCTGATATACATATCTGTAACTGTTGACTGCACGAACGTTTTATGGAAGATCTGCATGTACCTTGTTGAGCTTCGGCTCACTATTTTCTATTCCCCCCCTTAGATGGAAGCTTAGAACTTTTACCTGACGAAACGGAGTGATTAGATTTGAAAAAATTATAATGGACCGGAAGTAAACTTTTGGGGCCACTATCATGAGAAAGCAGATTATGTAATTGAGTGTTGGAGTCCATAAACTTTTGTGAGAAAATGTTACCATCTTATGTATTAAGGAATGAGCTTTTACGAATATGATTGACCCGGGTCAATATTCCGGGAGTTCGTCGACGGAAGACAAAAAAAAAATCTGTTCCGTCACATATACTATCCACCGCCTCAAATAGACTTATTTTTATAGATGAATGCTATGCGGTATTGTAACTCCACTCAGCCCAAGGCAAAAATCGGACCTAGGTAGGAGTCTCGGCCACAAAACAACGCAAATAATCCTCTAAGTAGTGATTGATGACTTTGGTTTGTCTGTCAGTTTGGGGATGATAAGAGCTGCTACTGGATAAGGATGTACCTTGCAACTTGAAAAGTTTCCTCCAAAATTTTCTCATATATACAAGGTCTCGGTCGGATACGATTTGCGTTGGCATTCCGTGCAGCCAACAGACTTCTTGGACAAAAACAATAACCAAATCTTTGACAAAGAATTGGGTATTAAGGACTAAGAAGTGCGCATATTTTGATAGCCAATCAACCACCAAAAATATCACCGTTTTTCCTCCCAAGATCGGTAAATGAGTGATAAAGTCCATGGAAAGGGAGTCCCAAATTTTTTCTAAAATCGGAAGGGGCTATAGCATCCCTTGAGGAGCCATATTAAGAGGCTTGACTTGTTGGCCGGTAGTGCATCTGGAGATATAGTTGTGGATGTCTTTACGCATGTGAAGCCAATAAAAATTAATAGATTTCTAGCGAGTGTCCACTGGAATCCGGCATGTCCACTGAGTGGGGAATCATAATACTCATATAAAATTAAGTCCTGCAATGCTGAATTAGTGGGCACCAAAATTATACTCTTAAAGAAAACCAAGCCATCTTGCATGGAGTAGTGCTCAAAGTCACTGGGCCTATGCTGGATTAAAGAAATCAGCTCGGCCGATGCAGGGTGTTTGATGTAGAAGCTACGGAGAGCGGAGAGAAGGGGCACTACTGGCTGGGAAGCTACATTTAGAGCCTGATAGGAGACCTCAGGCAGACGTGATAAAGCATCAGCTAGTCCATTCCCCCGTGCCAATTTGTAATCAATATCAAAATCATATCCCAACAGCTTCGTGACCCATCGTTGCTACTTCGGAGTGTGAATGGATTGGCTTAATAAGATCTTAAGGGGCTGGTGATCAATTTGAATGGTAAATTTTGTTCCCAGTAGGTAATGTCGCCATTTTTTTACTGCCTCTACAATGGCACAAAGCTCCTGGAGGTATGTGGAGGCTTTTTGCAGTCTGGGACTTAATTGTTTGCTTAAAAAAGCAACCGGGTGCCCAGCCTGCATCAGCACAGCCCCAATGCTATTTCCAGATGCATCAGTTTGGATCATGAATGGTTTGAAAAAATTAGTCAAAGATTTGATCAGATTGGTCGTGAGGGCAGCTTTAAGGGCACTGAAGGCTGCCGTGGCTGCTGCTGTCCAGACGAAGGCGTCCTTCCTTAATAATTGGGTGAGAGGTGCTGAAATTTGTGCATGGTGGGCTCCAAATTGTCGATAATATCCAACTAACCCCAAGAATCCACGCAGCTACTTCACATTTATGGCTAAGGGCCAATGTTGCACTGCGTCAGTTTTAGCTGAATCTACCTCGACTCCCAGTTCTGAAACAATGGGCCCCAGGTAAGCAATTAAAGTTCTTCCGAACTCACATTTGGGGTGTTTGGCATAGAAGGATTGATCCCTCAGTATTTGCAGAACCTGAGCCAGGTGATGAGCTGTTGCTCCCAGGATGGACTATAAACTAGAATATCATCAAAGAATACTAGCACAAACTTCTGGAGCACGGGGAGAGAAATTGTGTTCATTTTTTATTAGATGGTGGAGTGAGCATTGGAGAGGCCGAAAGGCATTACCAAAAACTCATAGTGCCCTTCATGAGTCCGGAAGGCTGTCTTATGAACTTCAGCAGCATGCACTTGCATCTGATGATATCTGGTCCTCAAGTCTAGCTTTGAAAACACTCAGGCACCATGGAGCTCATCCGGTAGCTCATCTACAGTCAGTATGAGAAATTAATCCTTGATCGTAATAGCATTGAGCGCCAGGTAATCCACACAAAAATGCCAGTTGTCATCCTTATTCTTAACTAGCAAAATTGGGGAAGAAAATGGGCTGGTATTATGTTGAAGGATGCCTTCTGCAAGCATTTCTTGAATTAGCCTTTCCATTTTAGCTTTCTAAAAATGGGGGTATCGGTATGGCTTGACATTCACCGACTCAGTGTTGGGTTTTAAGGTAATTCAGTGGTTGGTAGAACGAGGTGGAGGAAATCCGTGTGGAATCTAAAAAACGTCTGTAAAAGAAGAGAAGATTTGACAGAGAGTGTGGATAATTTGGGAATTGATATTTGAGGGAAATTGGTTGGGGTCAAAGGACACATCCGGTCGGGTGGCCAGGGACGCTTCTTGTGTGGGCAGAATGGTTAATTGGTAGTAGGAGGCCACAGACTGAGTGAAGTCATCTCTCTTCAGTTGGCTTAAAGTCATGGTGGAGATTGAAGCTATTAGCAAGCCATGTAGGGAGAGTCCTAATGTTAGCATGACCAAAGCTCATCCATAAGGACCGGTAATCAAAAAGCACGAGTCCAATTGATACTAGCCACTGTACTCCAAACACAAGATCAGCCGCATATATTGGTAGCTGATAGAGATCAACATCAAAGCTGGTTTGTCCTAGGGTAACTGAAACCTTTGTACACAACCTTCACATTTTAGGGAAGCCCCATTTCCTACAGTGACGTTTAGGTGGTGAGAAGGCTCGATTGAAAGCCCAAAATTCTTGGTCAGATGTGTTTGCAAGAAGTTATGTGTGGAGCCACTGTCAACTAATATAATAACCAGCTGGCCTGAGGTTACTCCCTGTAGTTGTAAGGTGGAAGGTATGAAGTGTCATTCTAAAGCATGGAGAGAGATGGTTGGAGTGTATTCAGGTGGTGGAGGTAAGGGTTCGACCTTTTGGATGTAGTCAGACTATAATTCCCTGAGATCCACCTCCAAATTTTGGACTCCAAGCCAAGCACTTCCTTTCTTCTTAGCCAACATACACAAAAATTTTGGTGGACTACAACGATGGCCAGCTGTAAATTTTTCATCACAATTAAAACATAGGCCTCATTCTCGATGGGTGGCCATTTCGGATGTGGTCAATTTCTTGATAGGTAATTTGGGTGGAGATTTGGCCAATACAAAAATAGAATTATGGTAGGCCTGGGTAGTGATGGTCACTGTGAACTCGTTTGATAAGCATCAAATTTCTCCTCCACCAATATGTCCATTTCGACAGCTTCTGGCAGTGTCAAGGGTTTCAGCAACAGTATCTCCCGTCGATGTCATCCCAGAGCCCCAAAATGAAGTAATTTAACAAGATGGTTCTAGACAAACCTGGCGTCCGTGTAGAGAGGGTCTCAAACTCAACCATATAAGCCGCCACCGTGGTAATCTGGTGAAGCTTGTGTAGAGTAGCTTCGTGATTCAGGTATGGGGACGACCCAAAGTGGAGTTTGGGATCCTTAGCAAAAACTTTGCATGTGGACAATTATTGGGTTGCATGTAGCCATTGGTACCACTAGAGAGCCGCACCCGTCATATAGAACGCAACTACCGATAATTTCTGGTCAGGTGATGTTTCATGATACAGGAAAAATTGCTTACTCTAAAATAAACACCGGATAGCATTATTGCCTATGAAGAGCGGAATTTTGAGTTTGGGCAAATGAATTTGTGAGGAGATTTGTGTATCAGGTTGTGGTGCCAGAAGTAAGGGTAGGGTTTGAGTGGTAGGTTGCGGCAGAGCCAGGGGTCGAAATTGTGAATGAAGTGGGAGTGGGCAATATAGGGGGATTTGAAGAGGTTAAGGTCTGTCATTCGATGCGAGTGAGGTATTGTCTCATTTCGGTGATAGATTGTTGCATCTCACTGAAGGTGTGCTGGATTTGTTTGGTGGTAGAGGAAATGGTGGAGATACGGTCTACATGTTCCTTGAGCTCTTGCATGATGCTGGCAATGAAGTCTTTGTGCGCCTTATACCTTTTCATCATACTCTGTCATTTGTCTCAATGAAAGCACCAAAATGTTGCAGATGCAAGTCAACTCTCAACAGTCTACAACTGGCTGCGCACCATTTACAATTTTAAAATGAGATTTGGGAAGGGGAAGGGAGTTCAAACAGAGAAAATTCAGCAGAGAGGTAGAAGAGAAAGAGGGGACTGAGAGGGAAGAAGGGCTATGAAGTAGACAATAGATATAAGAGGAAAGGAAGAGGAAATATTTCTCTCCTTCCCCGACAATGTAGCACTACAGCATATAACTTGATCCAATTGTAACAGAAAGAACAGAGGGCATCCACGTGTAACAGAAGCTAAACAAACTGGAAACAGAAATGTAACAAATGTAATGGGAAGGGGAACTAGTAGAAATAATTGGAACTCATAATAATGCTATATTATCTCGGTATATAATACTAGACTTAATATTGGTATTTTCATGGCGGTTGCACTGTTCGGTTGCTTTTTCTATGTCGTGGTTGACTTGATGGCGCGATCACATCGGTGGTAATGAGATCGGTAACATATGCAAACCAAATATCAAAGGAAATTTGAATGAGTATTTACATGTAAATAAAAAGTATGAAATCTTACATTTTAACAAAATATGGGGACGAAACTCATAAATTTCAGCAAAGATGTAAAAAAGTAAGCTTAAAGTCATTTATCTTAATTTGAAATCAAACAATCATTGAAGTTTAATCTCTAAAATCTTTTACCTCTTCTCCTTCTCCTTATTCTCTCCCTCTCTGAAAACTCAAAAAAATGAGCTAAAAAGTAGTAAAAAATACTTTAATTTGATACGGTACTTAATTTTTAACCCAAACTCATAATTAACCATAATAATTCACCAATTTACTTTAATTCAATATTATAATATAATTATATAAATTTTAGAGTTTGAATCTTATATTTCTCCACTTCTTATTAAAACTTCATCTTTAAAATTTGTATACCTCAATGAAGTAACAAATTAGAATATTTCTCCCAAAGCTCATTTTCCCATTCCCTTGTAGTGCTTCAAATGATGTTATACCAATACTCGTTTGATGATTGTTGTTATAGGCAAACTTGGCTAGCAACAACTAGTCAGCCAATTTCATTTCATTTCTAAAACTAATGCTCTCAGTATGTGCTCCAAAATCTAAATTGTCTACTTTGACCATTCATACATTTGCATATGACATATTGTATTAAATTTTAACTTGGTACCTAGCTCTCGATGCAAATTCTCTCAAAATACAAATATAAATCTCAAATCTCGACCTGACACAATCAAAGTTAGAACCCTATATAGTCTCACCACTTTATTTGTGTATAATCTTACTAAATGATCCATTGAAAATGTCATCCTAACACCAATAAAATGAGTCAACTTCATTAACCAATTAATAGCAACCCATTCCATATCATAATTTTTTTATATTCTTAGCAAAACCATTATAAAATCTTCATTATGTGCTTTCATTTCCAACTACGAGCTGGCATTAATTTAAAAAAGGTTCGAATACTTTTTATTTTTGGCATTTATTTATTGACAAATCATGCACCTTTCTAGAAAAGTAACAATTTTCCTCTTCTCATTTCTTTACCAAAAACGTTTTTACAAATTTTGATACATTTTATTTATTCTTGAGTGGATTGTGTACTTAGATCAATGATTTTGTTATTTTTATATAACAACTATTCAATGTTAGCTATGCAAATACGATCTCCAAACATCAAAATTTCATCAGCTCAATTATCAAAATCAACCCTTGATTTTCTATTTAAATATCAGGCTATAGCTACTAAAAATGGGTCTTCCATTTGCATCCTTTTGATTCTATCATAAATTTTCAACTGTACCTAAAATACAAAAAAAAATGTGATTACGTTGAGAGTGTAATCAGATGTTACACTCATTCATTCTATCTAACATCTCAATCTTCTCAATCATCAAATTTGCAAACTTATGACTCAACATATTTGTTATAATATTGGCATTTTCCAATTGATAATGAATATCATAATTATAGTCTTTCAATATATTCATCCACAATCTCAGTCCTTAGAGAATAGGTACCTCAAACTTGTGTGGTTTGAGTACTCTATAAATTTTTCTCCATATAAATAATGCATCTAAATCTTTGATGCAAATGTGATGGCTACTAATTCTAAGTCATGGTGGGATAATTCTTCTTATAAAATTTGAGTTTTCTAGATCTATAGGAAATAACTTTCCAATATTTTATCAACACAATCTAACCCTCTCTTGGATATGAAACCTTCAAATCTTTCTGAAATAACTAAAATTGGGATGGTTATCAAAAAGTTCTCTAATTCTTTAAAACTTCTTTCATAATCCTCATCCTAACTAAAGCCACCTTCTTTTGTGTTAGGTTGGTCAACAACATCGCAATACTTGAGATATTTTCTACAAATATTTTGTAATATCTGGCAAAATCAAGTAAACTACATATTTTTGTTACACTTGTTAGTCAGCCTTAACTTGTAGTTGTTTTAATTTTCTTAGGATGAACCTAAACACCTCCTCTTGATATCACATGATCTAAGAAAGCCACTTCTTTAAGCGAAAATTCATACTTCTTCAACTTAGTATATAATTGTCTTTTTCTAAATATTTGCAATGTAATCCTCAAATAAACGTCATACTCTTTGGAGCTCCTCAAATATATCAATATGTTATTAATGAAGACCACCACAATCGGAATGAAATGCCAAATTCATTAGGTCCATAAATGATACAGAGGTGTTAATTAATCCAAAAGGTATTACTAGGAACTCATAATAGCCACAGTCATTCAAAAGAATTCCTTTGCTATATCCTCCTCCTTGATTCTAAGTTGATGATACCATGATCATAGATAAATCTTTGAGAACATTTGAGTTTCTTATAATTAATCAAATAAATTATCTATTATTAGTAAGGGGTATAATCTTTGATAGTTATATTGTTCAATTTCCAATAGCTAATGTATAATCTCATATACCCATCATTCTTCTTTACAAAGTTGTGCACCGTAAGGTGACACACTTGGTCATATAAAACACTTCTATAATAGCTATTGTAGCTACATCTTTAACTCTTTCAATTCTAAAGGAGCCATATGGAGCCTTAGAATTTAACCTAGAACCTCACACCAAATTTTTTTTTGGTAAGTAAGTAATATGTATTAAATTTAAAAAAAATTATAAAACTTTGTGCTAACTCAAGTATTTTTTTTGACTTAAAATTAGAGCAAAGACAACGGGGAGTACCCCAAAACTATTCATGTCCTAATCTGAGACCAAGACCCATGAAATGAAAAAATCAAAATACTCCAAAAAATGCATCAGATCATCATAGATCATATGCTTCCAAATAAAGTCACTACTTAGCCTTCTAAAATCCATATCGGTGACAGCGGCTACTTACGCAGCAAACAGCACCAAACGTGCAAGGTGCGAACCGGGCATCCCAAACCGGGAAGGTGTGAGAGTAGGAAACAGGCATGGGAACAGCTAGACTTCCAGAATGCTCTATTGGATTGCAGCAAACTGAGCAAAGGAACCGGCCAAAAACCACTATACGACATACTTTCCAAAATCGGGCAAAACTGAAAAGCATTCTCAATCGGCAGTTTATCGCATACCAGGCGAGAAAACCATCCAGCCTTCATTTGTAAAACGACAGCTACATGCCACATCAGCTAGGCCAAACCAGCCTCAACTCCACACCGGGCAAAACTAAGCAAAGGCAAACCGGCCAAAGCCCACATATCGGCATATTCAACATACTTTTCAAATTGGATGACACAGAACAGCATTCAAAATCGGCATTTGATCAAAACCCGGGCAAAAAGCCTACCGGCCTTCAGTTGTAAAACGGAAGCTAAAGGTTTACAGGCCACATCAGCTAGGCCAAACCGGCCTCAACTCCAAATTGGCACTTGATCACAACCCGGGCGAAAAGCCTTCCAGCCTTCAGTTGTAAAACGACAGCTAAAGGTTTACAGGCCACCTCAGTTAGGCCAAACCGGCCTCAACTCCAAATCGGCATTTGATCGCAACCCGGGCAAAAAGCCTTTTGGCCATCAGTTGTAAAACGGCAGCTAAAGGTTTACAGGCCATGTCAGCTAGGCCAAATCGGCCTCAACTCCAAATCGGCATTTGATTGCACCCAGGCGAAAAGCCTTCTGGCCTTCAGTTGTAAAACAGCAACTAAAGGTTTACAGGCCACATCAGCTAGGCCAAACTGGCCTCAACTCCACAACAGGCAAAAGCACACCCTGGCAACCACCTCCCAAGCCAAACTGGCCTTCAGACGACTAAAGAGCGACTTTCATGCCTGATGAACCCTTAGAGTTCTTGGAGGTAGCTTTTTGCTTTCTCCTTGACTTGGCTTGTTTCCAGGTTCCATCATGCACCATACTATCTTAATTGTGAAGCACCTCCTTAACACATTGGCCGTTCAGCCATTGCGAACAGTTAGAGTTATGAAATAAATGAAGGCCCACCACTAATCCATCCAGATCGCTATATTGACCGGATGGAAAATCCGTTTTCTATTTTAGTAGGAAACTAAGAAAACCAAAAATAATCTGCTTCCTATTAGTAGATAAGAAACCAATGTGGTTTAGAAGATTTAGAAACCACCAACAATCTGAGGGCTTCGAAAGGTTTAGAAGATAACCCGAGGAGCTGTTCGGATTTACCTCATCCAGCGGAGAGGATGATTTGAACTTATCCCTTGTCTTTTCAGTTACATCACACCAACAGTTATCTAAAAAAACAAGCAAAATATTTCTTTGATCCAGGGCGAGGGAGTTAAAATGTAGCAGAGTATCTTTATCCGCTAGCAACATCTGGAGGGCAAAGAGCATTGGATCGTTGTCAACATCCTCAGCTGCCGTGGCCTCTGGGGTTTGAGTAGAAACATTTACAGGGCTACAATCAAGGACCCGTTGGACACTGGCCTCAAGAACCTCATCGCCCATTGCCTTCTCGACAAGGCCGGACTCATCCAGGAGGTACTTACTAGAAAGTCTTGAAATGGATTAGGGAGTTAACTTAAGATCCACATCCAAAGAAAGCAAGTCCTGCTTTCTCTCAATATGAGCTGAGTTAGAGCCCCGGGCTAATTTGCCACTACACGGGTCACACCCATTTTGGACAGCATGGTCAGCATGAGTGCTGGGAGCAGGGCTACCAGCGCAAGAGCCTTTAGCCATTTCATCGACTGGCTAAGAGGAAATATCCATCAAAAAATCTGCCATCAAACCAAAGGAAACAACATCCAAGACAGAATCATTATCCATGCCTAAAGAATTACAGGAGATCGGGGAACTTCCTTCTATCCTGATGGTGTCCTGGTTAGTAGAAACAATAGGATCCAGGGGCACCACAACCTCATTACCAGGAGCAGGATCAAGATCACCGCAGACTAGCTCACCAGGAATTTCAGATTTCAGCTTAATCCCAGTTTCAGTGGGAATTCCATCATTTTTGATCAAATTCATAGATGAATGAGGGCAATTGGCTTCAAAAAGACCACAGTGTAGCTCCTGCTCAACCAAATCCTCGGAAACTTGGAGGATCGCAAAGGAGTTAATGGAGTCTTTTACATCCATTACCAACTCCTTTGAAACAGCATGAACTAGACCAGGGGATGTGGAGGAGATCATCTGCTCAATGGAAACCACATGACCCTCCGTAGCTAAATCAGCATGCAGTGCCATCTCCACTGGTCCATTATGATCAGTAGTAGAAGCCGCTTGTTCAAAACCAGAAGTCACAGCATGCCCAAGAGTCAAATACTGTGATTTGACAACATCATGGACAACCATAGATAATAGTGCCCCACTTCCATCCGAGGTATCACCATGGGTCAAGTTCTTAGGGACAGCATCCTGTCGAACAGGCATATTCTTTCTGGTGCTCTTCTGGTTAGCAGAGCGACCATTTACATGATGCACCGGCCTCCACTGGTAAGCTACCTCTACATCAATGACCTTGGCCATTTCATTATCACCAGATTTAACTCTGATTTTTGTAGGAAGGGGAGCATTTTTACTCACTTCAATGAAAATCTGTGTGAAGTGCATACGTTCCATCCAAGCTATGCTCAAGTCCAATTGGAGGGGTTTAACAACCCCACTTGCTATCCAACTAAGACCTAAGGGGGTCCAGAATTTGATCGGGCTGTTGAAAAGAGTAATCCAAACAGGAAACGTTTGGTGAGAGTCCTTAGACAACTCCATTCCAGGCAGCCATCGTTTAAGGAAAATGGTTTTCTTGCCAAATGCCCAGAGGCCTTTAGACAAACAGAGATTAAATTATTTTTCAGACGCAAACCGAAAGAGGAAGAAGCCATCTTCATGCCCAGCTACATGGCTTAGCCCAAATCTGGCCCAAATTGTGCGGGCAATGTTGCTAACCGCCAGAAAGTGTAATGGAGTTTCGTAGAAGTAACCCACTAGCGTTGCGCCCCATAATTCCTTGCTCTGCCGAATGACCTCAGCCGGCGGAGATATGGAGACGACATCCCCATCAATAGATTGAGGGGGATAAAATTTAAGTGGAGGACAAAGACTCACTCCGTTGTTTTGGACGACATCTACCCAGGAGGACGAGGACAAAACCACACCTAAGTTGATTTGCGAGGAGCTTGGCACATTCCTAGTTTTGGCAACGGCTTTGCTCTGGACCTCACCAGAAGATGAATGCAGGTAGGCCAGATTTGCAGCAAGAGCAATAGCTTCAGAATTAGAAGCCGATTGCCCCTGACCATCCGCGCACCCAATATGCGCCGAGTTCAAACGCTGATCTGCGTTCCCATCATGCGAATCGAGGGGAGAGGGAGACGACATCAATGTGTGGGAGTTGCAGAGGCCCAAAGGCTTGAGATGCTCTAGGAAAGAGGCATCAGGGCCAAGAGACGAGAGCAGGGCGACCCTCTGCAGAGGAGGGAAGGAGAGAGAGGGAAGGGAGACGATAGAAAAAATTGTCACCGAGGGAGAAGGATTTGGGGACGAAGAAGGAAAGGAAGCCCTAGGGGGAGCCAACGGCGCTAACAGGGGGCTGGCCATGGCTGGCACTGGTTACAGCGAGAGCCAGCCAAGAGATGCTGAGCAAAACCCAAATTTGAAATTTAAAAGTTAGAGAGAAGGGAGAACTTCTCTCTCTTGAAATCCCGGCATCCTCCGTCTCCTTGGCAGACAACACGGCATAAAACCAAGAAAGGCACCTCACACCAAATTGATTTCAAACTCAACCTTCCTACTTGATGGCAACCTAGATATGTCTTCTACAAACACATCCTTAAATTCTTTTACCACCGAAATCTCCTCAACTGGCATATTACGACTTCCAGTGGTCGTAACATAAGCATGGTATGCTTGACAACTACTTTTCAATAAATGAAATGTTTGTAGGGAAAAAATCACATAGGTTAAAATTTTTTGTTTATTACTTGAAAATAAAAAGGCTCACAACCTAGAATCAAAAAATGTACCTTCTTGTGGAAATAGTGCATACCAACATAATAGTATGTCAATTAATGCATGTTTAAGAATACATTAAAATAATACATGTCTAACAATATCAAATCGATCATCAATTCAAACTCATGCATCCAAACTGCAAACCTCAAATATATAATATCAACTATTAAAGATGTATCCATAGTTGTAAACACCACTATGGCGTACTCCACGATCCTAGTCGATGAATGCAAATAATTTACAAACTTGGATGACACAAATAAATGGGTGGACCTCAAAACCAATAATACTTGCATGGAAATTTTAAAAATTGACAGTTTACCTTCAACCATTAAAGGAGATGCATCCGCATTGTTGGTTAAAATTGCTTATGTTTTCCCTAAAGCACTTGGCTTCCTAATTGTTTGCCTTAGCGACTAGGGGCATTCTTCATACGCTCTGTTAGTCCCTCTATCATTGAACTTAAATCTTTTGTGAGATCCTCCTAACTGCAGACTCTGCATTGTCTTATGACATTCTTCTTTTTATAAAAACTTTTCCCTCTCAGTCTCTTGCTCTATGACTAGGGCTGGTCTAAAACTTCTTGTGTTTGAAAACTAAAAGGCAACAACTGTCTCATTATCCCATTGCTCAGTCCTTGAAGTAACTTCTATGTTCTCTTCACCTCATCAAGCATCATGTGTCGCATGAATCAAGTGAGCTCTAAAATCTTTGCATTTTACTTTTCCACAGAGCAACTTCCTTGACATAGTTGTGAGAATTCATCTTCTTTTCATTTCCTAACACTTACCGGGAAGAATTTGTTACTAAAGGGCTCCAAGAATATCTTCCATGGAATTTAGTCATTTTTCCTTTCCAAAACCTTTTTTGTCACCATCCATGAATAATTTGCCCACCTTCCAAGCTTATAGTTGGCCAATCTCACCTTCTTGTTAACCAGACATCTAGTTATCTTGAAAATATTTTTTATCCATTTAATCCATACTCCGTGGGGTTCAGATCTACCAAGAAAACAAGGAACCTTTCATTACTAAACCGGTCAAATGCCATATTTTCCCCTTTAACTCTTTTGGCTCTTATAGGACTTGGATTTTGGGGTGGTAGTTGAATTAGATAATCCATAATTTTATCCATTCTTACCATAATAGTAAGATAATCATTTTATTGATTTGACCCTCCGCCAGCATGTCCTCTTGACAATTTATACCTATCATGTCATAAACAATAAAAATTCTAGCATTCTTTCAATCACTTAAGAAATCCCATGATGGTTCGCTATAATACTCACTCTATCACAACCCTAGTTCTTATACCATAAATGGGATTGGGATGCTACATAAAATTTTATTAATGAATTCTCAATATAAATAATTATAATGAGTCCCAAAAAATTAGTGAAATCCACTTCAACGTGACCTCTAAAGCTATACATTCTTACCTTACATACATAATTCATAATATGCCCTTATAACTATAGAACAAAAATCTAAGGTAATGTATTGGTCCTTAACCGTGCTGTAACAATTATACATATAAAAAATGAATATTAAAAACTTGAATTATTTTCTTTTACAATAACCACAACAAACAAAATATAATATAAAATATTCTTATTCCACATTCATTCTAATAATATCTTTAAGGCTCGTATTCAATGAAATTATGGCTATTTACATAATTACCCATTTCTCTCTTCTTACCTTATCTATTTTCTCAGTATTTCACCTTAAATTATTACAAAATAAAATTGACATATTATTTTTAACTTGATCAATTCTTTTCAACACAAGAAAGGGTTGTGCCAAACTTTCTCGAGATGCCGCTACGAAGCAAATTAAGTTCAATGGACTGGTTAAGGGATTCGAATGGCAACCAAATTAATTCCAAAGGAAGGGATGATAGTTATTCACCAAAATTAATCCAATTAGCAATCAAATTAAAACCTGGTTGTGGAAAAAGGACTCGAGTGACAAGTCGGCTAAAATTCAGCCATAAGGGCAGCCAAAATGCAGCCAAGAGGGAGTCATAAAATTTGATTTCCTAGCCTCGATTCTCCACGGCAGCAGCCCATATAAACCAAAATCAAAATCCCTCCAACCATGGAACCACTCGAGCAATAATACAGCTACAAAACTTCAGCAAGAGGGCGACCAAAAATTCAGAACGGCATGAACATATATAACCGGACAGCAGCCGCTTATACATTTAAGTCTTGGGCAGCAGTAAATCAGCAAGAAGGGGCAATGTAATTCAGCTAATATCACTCCAAGGTCTAGGGCAACAATCTACCAACACTTCAGCGAAACATCAGCAAGCAGCTGAAGCTAGCAGTCCACGCAGCAGCATCAACATCCCTTGACATTAGCAATACTCCATCAGTAGCTTCCAACTCCAGCAAGGCAGCAGCTTACCTCGGCAAGCATAAGATGCTTGTGTCATCCAATTAACTACCAATTAGCAGCTCCCATTAGGCAAAACATGGAGTTAACACCAGCCAAAGTGGAGGATGATTCAGCATGCCACACGGCTGGAATTCAGGAGAGGAAAAATTAGGGGTGTTGGCTGGCTGGTGACTCAGAACCCCCGCTGAGAACACTATAAGAGGACGTGGGAGAGTGAGAGGAGAGGAAAAATAAAGAAAACCGTTGAGAATAGGGAGAGAAACAGAAGAAAAAATAGAACGAAATAGAGAGAACTGAGAGGTAATATGGTGCAGAACCAGAAATCAGTAGGAGCAACTGGGAGTGTAGCTGAATATTCTGGCAAGTGCACTTAATTCTTTTCTTTCTTTGGTGCCAGTTATGGATCCTTCTTTTAAGTATTATTGTTCTAATACTTGTCTTGTATTAATTGCTTGCTCATATCATCATAATAGCATAAGTTATACTTCACTGAAATTCGAAGGCAGAATGCAGAGATAGAATAGTCTCTATAATTTTGCTTAAATGGAGACCAAATGGTCTCCAAATAACCTCACATTTGGTGTACAATAATCTTAATATCTTACCTAAGTTGTGACCAAATGGCTCACGGAAATGAGTTGAACCACTCACTGAACCAGCCCTTACATCAATAACAGACGCAATTTCGATAGATTGCTGATATCTGAATTTACAGCCTATGAACAAGGCCCCAAATTTGCCAAGCCGACCAAAAAATAAACTTAAGTGTCTTATGATGATGTTCAAGTGTCACATTGCAAAATTTGACCGCGAATTGATCACGAATTGGTCGCAAAAACAGCAACCAGAATCGGCTGCATCAGGAAAGACTAAAGCAGAATGCTTGTTTGTAAATTATGACCTGAGCTAGTTAAGAAATTAACTTGAACTGTAGTATTTCAGATCATATTTAGAATATTTTAATATTAATTGTGATTTTAGGTATTTCGTACGTGGTGAAAATAAATTAAAATATCATGAAATTTTTGAGGAATGATTGGAAGTATGGAGTGGCGCCCGAGGTGGGCCCGTGTTATCATCTGAATACCGATCAAATTTTAGAATAAAAGAAAAGTAAAATAGAATATAGTATATATAATAATAATAATAATAAAACAAAAAGGGGATCTGGGAGAGAGGGAGAAAGAAGAGAGAGAGAAGGGGGGCTAGGGTTTGTAGGCGGAGAAGAAAAAGAGAAAGAAGAAGAGGAAAGAAGGATGAGAAGGGAGAGGAAGGAAGAGGCGGCAGCTGCGCAGGTGGGCGGCAACGGTGGTCGTGATTGGTGCAACAGTGATTGGTGTGGGCAGTGGCTAACAGCGCTCGGTGAGGCCGTCGTTGATGTCTGGCGCGGTGGTAAAGTGATGGCAGAGGAGCGGCGGCAGCGGCAATAGCGCGAGAGGCACCACACAGAGGAGAGAGAGGGCTGTGTGCGTGGGGCACGTGTGAGGTAGGAGAGAGAAAGGCCCAATCGGGTGCTTCGGGACATCCTTTCTTCAGATTTGTAGAGTATAAAGACGAGGCAAGTAGCCTCTAACCCTATTCTTGGTTTGATTTAATTTTTGATATGTTTTGACTACTATTGGAGATTTTACTAACATGTATATATTTTTATATACACCCAATTTATTAATTATATACCTGCATATATATGTTTTACTGGTCGTGCGGTAGTTTTATATGGATATTTATGATTTAGAGGGTTTTCGGATACCTGAACAGTATATATGTATGTTTGTGTATCCGTATATTATGGAACAATGAACCAAGCTTTGCATTAATCATGTATGCTGCTGGGGGCGGGGTCACTATGAGACCATGGCGGTCTGAGACCCGGTGGGTCGTTATAACTCATCCGAGGTATGAGATATTGGTACCGCTCCCGATGGGAACATATATGATGTGGCCCCCTTTCGCTGGCAAGAAGGTTGAGGTGTTTAGTAGCTGACTTGCCCCACGGTATATTTAAATGAGAACCATCATAAGAAATTAACGAAACTAATATATTCGGACGTCCTAATATATAACTAAAACTTAAGGTTGCACCCAAAGTCGCGGGTGGTACAAACAGTGAGCAAGTTCCTAATCTATGGGAGACAGAGTGCATGCATGGCCTTGAGCTACTGGCCTAAACCATAGTCGAGCGTTGAGCTGCAGGCTTATATCGCAGTCGATATAGCCATGGTTATCGGGTGAGAGTAACTCTTCCTCAAGTGGTATTATTTATCTTTGGTTCTCCGATTTCATGTATACTTTATTATTCTGCATGTATTTGGGTGAAGGATGAATTTGAGATACACTGATTGGCCCACAGTTGGGCGATAGGAATGTCTTGTACGTATAAATATGTGATAAACCCAGAAAGTGTTTTGATTTATGTTTTAGTTCTGACAGTCTTCTTCCAATTTCTGCATTATGAGATTTGGATCCGGATGATGGTATGTGTCCCACACGGATGTGGTAACGGTTGTGGCCTATGTGACCTCGGATCATATGATAGGATATCATCTATGAGATTTATCAGTTTGCGATTTATATGATTGTGTCCCGAAGGGATGATTTAATACGGATTGTTATTTAGTACGAGACTATTCCTCAATTTTTAGGGATTTCATGGGCATTGTATTTTATATTTAACACAGTTATGATTGTTATCCCTTCCCTCTGATTTATATGCATTATTTATATACATACAATACTTGTTGAGCTCTAGGCTCATATTTTTATATTTTATCCCTTCAAACTAGAGGCATGGATACACTTGTAGGAGTGTGGAGATGATCTAGTATGGGTATCTCTATCAGTGAATGGAGATATTATGTTGGGTATGTTTCTAATCCCGAGGTTGTGTTATGGTTATTGTTTATGACCGAATGATGGACCTGATCTTTGTATGAGAAATACTAAAGTTGCATATTTGGATACCTCCCTTGCGATGTTTGGTTAGCAGGTTATATTTTATGTTTGTTCGGATTTATATCCGATGAGGTCTTATGCAAGTTTTATTATGTTGAGTCTTATATATATTCGGATTGTCACGCTCGGGTTGGAAAATCTTTTTGTTAATGAAAATATTATTATTGACTTTATTTTTGACCTGCGTATATTGTGTTCTTGGGTCGTGATAGAAGTGGTATCAGAAAAAAGGTCGTAAGGTGAAGCATTTTGGGGTCATCTTGGGTATAAAATTAATTGAATATCTGCTGTGATAAGTATAGCCTATGGTGAACAATGGAAGTTTGGTTCGTAAAGGGTTGGAATTTGAATCAGGAAGTAGATTAATTGGCTGTGATGAGTTGCGTGAATGACGTTATGGGTGAGTCGATTCAGTAGCAAGATGAAAGTTTGGTTACTATGTGAAAGATGGTCGGTTAGGGGTAAGATGAAGTGCCCTTTGGCTGATTAAGAGTGAGCCAATTTTAAAACTTTTTGAGATGTTTTATCCAAATAAGGCTTAAATTAAGCTTCAGAAAGTAGATCACGTGTTTAAGATTTTTGATTGTTCAGATGAAGGTCGATCTAGTGTCCTTAAGTTAGAGAGTGAGGTAAGCAGGTGGTGGTGTGACGGACCGGCTATATTCCACCGTATACGGCCTCCATCAAATTCACTTGCTTATACATATTCATATGTATGTATATATATGTGGGTGGACTTAAATTTTTCTTTATATTTTCCATCGCGTGCATAGGATCGCGTAAGGCTGGACTTCTTGAGTTGGCTCGATGAAGTGGGTTAGCCAAATTACATCGGTCAATATCTTGACCATCCGAGGATTATAGGTCGGTCGGCTAGACACACAAATTCATGAAACAAATTGACATGCCACTAGGAACCACAAATTCTTCCCAAATAGAGAATTGGCGGAAGAACAGAATTTACCCATTAATTAGTATAACATAATCATTTTACAAAATTTTCACAAAATAATCAAAAGAGATTTAGATCTATATCACTCAAGCACAACTATTCAATTTCCGGTTAGTCTTCTTCCTAGCTAGTCCTTCAGACTTTATTCTTTCTTATCCGGTATAAACTCATCATCGTCTAAAAAATAGAAAAGGAGTGGGCTAAAGAGCTCAGCATGGTACTCATACGCATAAATCACCCATGGTCTTAAACAGGGAGGAAACAGACAGAATGTAATAAAGGCATTTGTGCATACAGTTTCATAATTCGTAGCTGATGTCAATCTCATGTAGATATGTTTCCAAAACATGCTTCTATTTTAAAATTCTTTTTTGTAAAAAATCAACTACGTTTAAGGTCTGTAACTCTTGACCAACCAAAGCGGCTATATTTAATATCCGTAACTCTTGACCCACATATCTCAAATAACGACTATATTTAAGGTCTATAGCTCTCGACCCTCTGAGTCATCAAATCCCATGAATGACTACATTTAAGTTCTGTAACTCTTGATCAACAAAACGGTTACATTTAAGGTATGTAACTCTTGACCAGTAAATCAAATTTCGAAACCATGTGCTTTCAAAAGTCTAAAGTTCTTATCGCCGAACCTACTCAACAATGCAAATAACCGGACACCTTTCAGATGCAAACAACTGACTTCTTTTAAATATGCTCCTAACCAGACTTCTTTAAACATGCAAATATTCAGACTTTAGACAGTTGAATAACCTAATTTTTGGCAAATATGTAAATGATTTGGCTTATTCAAATATGCGGTGGAAATTTAACGGAGTTCTTCTATGAAAAAAATAAGAGGACTTTGTAAAACATGTAGAGGACTAGACTTATACAAATAACCAATTTTCATGAAAGTATGCAAGTGATCAAACTTTATACAGATAGGTAAATGGCTGGACTCCATACGGAAGCAATTAACTAAAGTTTTTAAATAATGTATTCATAGACATTAACATCATTCAGAGAAAGCAAATTATCATGGCATGTTTCATGTAGAAACTTAACAAAGAGAGCATGATAACAATAATGCATAACAGATTCAAAAAATGAATTAGCAAAATTATAGAGTATACTTGCATTAAAACATTCTTAAATCTTGAATTTAAAAACGGAGAGCACACTTGCATGGTTTTTGAACTCCTTACTTTAATCTAGCCTACGACTCCTTCTTCCTCTTTGTCTCCTAGTTTCCCCTTTCTTCACAGATCCTTCTAACTATTTCCTCACTATCGAGTTTAGTATTTATAGAGGATAGGATAGGTGGAAGTGGGTGAAGTAAGTCACCCACTTTGTACTTTATTTTCTAGAACATTAGTGACGTCAATGGGAGCAGTTTACCTACTCTGATTAGGTGAAAAGAAGGCAATGAGGTAGGTAAATTTACTCCGACTATCATCAAAGTCGGTCTTTATGAAATTCAGTCTACTAAAGTCGTTCGCAATTTTAGGTAAAATATTTTATTATGGTAAAGTTACTTTAAAAATTTACTTTGACATTTTACTATAAAATTCACTATGGTTTTTAACGTCATTAATCTACTCTGGTCAGTGTTCATACTTCCGGCTACCATCACTCTGGCCATCTTCATCTATTCACTTTGGGCTCATCAACTCCATTCATCTTCATCTAGTCCAACCATCTCTAAATCATCATGCACTCCAATTTCCATCACTTCACCAAGTCTGGCCATCTCTAATCAACTCCGGCTATAAACATCAAGTCCGACTGGTCACCATGAACTCCAGCCAACATCATGCACTCCGGCCATGATTAACTCACCAAACTACTTCGGCCATCTTCATTAGCTCCGACCTTCATTATTTCATCATTATGCTCCGGCCTCATCAATACTCAAGGACACTTCAGCCTTCACCAACACTCAAGGCCACTCTGACCTTCATAAGCTCACAAGGCCACTCCGGCCTTCATCATTCACAAGGCCACTCCGACCTTCATGAGTTCACAAGGCCACTCCAGTATTCATCAACTTTATCATGCACTCCGGTCTCCATCAATTGATCAACTCCGGCCTTCCATCACCATACACTCCGACCTTAATCACTTTATTTGAAAATTTGAGACATTACAGGTGGGCTTCTTAGTGACATATTCCACTTCTTGTGATGTTTTGTGGAGATAAATTTTAGAAGAGTCACTCTCTATTTGGTATTCGTGATGGTAAGAAAGGTGAATTCAGTTGGTGAAGGCACGGGAATAGGTCTGTGGCTATTGACATTTTATGTAAATGTTGTATGTTTTTCTAATTTTTAGAGCGAGTTTTGATAAAGTCTACTCCTGATGGGTAAACCTTTGATCTGTTAAGATTGTGGACTCCAAGATCTGGTCTAGGTCTATAGACGTAAATGATTGACTGATCTGATTTTTATTTGAGGTGTTGAACTTCGTTGTGATATTAGGAGTGATTTGGTTGCCAAGTTACTAAATTAGTGTAGATGATTTCAGTAAGAATATTATGATTTGTAATATGGGTTGTGAATTTTAAATATGAGGAAGAGCTGATCAAGAGTCAATGAGATAGATATCATTTTGTTTGCAAGTATTGGATGAAGATGTGTGCCGAGTTTGGTTGGCATATATGGCCACATTTGGCAGTCTTTCTATGATCTTTAAGAATTTTTTAATTGTATGGTAATTTGAGGCTATTTCTTAGAGGAGAGGATTAGCCTGGATTGTCTTCTGATCGGTAATTGAGGTTGTTATTAAAGTTGTGTCGGGAGTGGCATCGATTTTGAGGACCCTGCATAGAATCGATGAGGTATTAGCCGAGTGCTTTTCCGTGGGATGTTTAATGCCTTTAGGATGATAATGATGATTAGATGATTTTATCTATGAATTTTTGAAAATTTAATTCTTTTGGGAAATGAGTAATTTGTTAGGGGAATATGGGAAGTTGATAGGTGATTTGTTTGATCAATGGTTAGTGCTCGATGTTTACTAAAATTGATCTGCATTCGGGGTGTTGTCAATTAAGGATAATCGGGAGAATATGCCTAAGAAAGACTTCAAGATAGAGGTACGACCATTGTGAGCTTTGGTGGTATTTTTGGGTTAGTAATTTTGTTTGTATCTTTTGTAAATCTTATTAATTGGACCTTTCAGCCGTATTTGGGTCTGTTTTGTGATGGCTTAATTAATAATGTTTTGATTTGTTTAAAATATTTATGTGGGGACTGAGGTCCGTCTGAGGACTGTGTAATAGTTGTGAATGGTAGTCAGGTGTTTGCCTAATTGAGGAGATGTGAGTTTGGTTAGAAGTAGTGTTATTTTGGACGTGTAGTTTCTTCAATTACATGTTTGTGGATCTGTAGAAGATTGAAGCGGTGATTGGTTGGGAAAGGCCATCATTTGTCACGAAGGTGCACAATTTCTTGGGTTTGCATGAATCCGTTAAGTGATTTTTTGAGGATTCTTCGAGAATTGTAGCTTCCGTGGGACGTTTTGCTTTGAAGCGATTGGTGTTTGTTGGAATTGTGAGGGGAGCTTTGAAGAAATGAAGGGTGGATTATCGACAATGTTGATTTGGTCAATCTCTAATGGATCAAGTTAATCTGTGGTAGGTCATGATACTTCCAAGAAATATTTGATGTTGTGTTTTGATGCAGCATATTTTAGTGGTTGCCTACGGGTTCAACGGTTGAATGTCTATGATTAAGCTTACTCCACTTATGACTTGGAGTTAGCGGTTGAGGTCTTTGCTTTGAGAATTTTAAAATATTATTTATATGGGGATAGTTATGGTTCAATTTGATTATAAATGTTTGAAGAAATTATTTCGTAAAGGAGTTAATCATATGGCAATATGATAATTGTGAGATTGGCTATCGAGGTTAGCCCATTTATTACCAATTCGGAAGATGTATTGGATGAAAAGTTGGCTCGTTGGTATGCCAACGAGATAATGAGGTTGCATGATATTCCAATTTTGAGGTTTCAATTGTGATATGATATTATACTGAATTTTGACGCAGGTTTGTATGAGAGATTCAAGTACCAGATTGAAATTTGATATGGCAATATTTCGTAGTTAGGTGATCAATCAGAGTAGTGCAGCGAAAGTCTGTGGGTCCGTATCTCTTGGTTGTAAGATTCGATTTGGATCTTTTAGATAGAAAATCTAATTTGAAATTCGATTTGAAGACATTGATTATAAGAAGGTTTTGTTGAGTCCTGGGATTTTGAAGAATTGGCGAGTTTGATGGATCAGTCTAAAATCTCACGAGACAAAAGAAGATTTTTGCTGATAAAAGTGATAAGTAGGTGGATCCATTCTCAGCCCATGTGTTTGTTGTTCAAGGTCAGAGTTGCATTAGGAGTTTGTACTGCAATGTCTTCTGTCTTCGTTTTGAGCAAAGAAATTGTAGAG
>JAOVVI020001709.1:0-23268 GCA_028571085.2 Nepenthes alata
ATTTCTTCACAATTCATCCAACTTAAGTCAAAATATACCAACTCCCCAACAAGGTATTCCGGAGCAATATATTAGTGTCTAAAATTATATAAATAATAAATAAAATAAAATATAAACAATGAATAAAATTTATTAGAGACTACGTGAAAAAAATATTATACTGTTTAATTTAAGCAGGTAATAACTATTATATCACAATTCAAGGTGTAAAATATATAAAGATAATGATAACAACAGGTGACCAGTATCAACAAGTTTTGGAATGAGCTACTTTTTTGTGAATGCCATAACCCATGTATAAATTTATATAATTTGATTTGTTGGGCAGTCGTATGGGGTTACATGAAGCTCAGTTGTTTCTATTTGAATAAATGAGAAACTTTAACAAGCGAATGAATTATACTTTAACCTGTGTATAAATAGTACGCATGTATTGTTAACAGAAAATTGTATGCTCTTACATGTACTTGTAAAATGATCGAACATTGATTGACAGAAGCAACCATGCTTGTGTGCACTTGGCACAATGCTCATATGCCGTGTTTGGTATCGACGCATCCATTTGGCACTCGTGTGTCACAAACCACTATATATGCTTAAATTAATTTTTCAGGTTATACACATGAGAGTTTTGAGCCCCAAAGTAGAGAGAAGAAGATAAAGATTTATCAATCTATTTAAACTCCGAATCATATTTTATTTTTCGTTAATATTGTATATGTTATTATTATTATTTTAAATAATATATTATAAATTATTTTTTTATCAAAATCCAGCAATATTGGAATGGATGGTCGACTTTGGCTAAAATGAGTGGCTGATATTGATAAGATGGCATGCGTGTACAGTGACCAACACCATAAGATACTGATAAATCATGGATTCGGGGGGGGTCCTTCTCCACATCTGAGCGGTCGGATGTAAAATCCGACGGCCCACGTGTGTTGGATGAATAATATAACGTGGACCGTCCGATTTTAAATTTAATCGGACGGTCTACACGCGTTTACTTCAAAATACGTGAGCCGTCGGATTCGCATCCGACGGCCTAGATAAAGAGAATGACGTCCCCTCAATCCGATAAATCATGGCGATGACAGTTTAAGGATAACTAATGTGTTGTTTTAAAGTTTTAATTAAATAAAGGAAATTGAGTATAATTAGAATAATAGTATAATATTACAATTTCATGAAATTAAACAACACAGGTGCGGTGAAAATTTGAGATGAAGAATTTGTTTACGAGGACAAATATTTAGAAAAAATTATCAAAATATTTATTTTTAATTTATTTTGATGGGTAGGTCTATAGCTGGGAGGCTCAATATAAAAAACGGCCCAAAGTTCAGAAAAGTCCAGACGTACGCTAAACGGTCAACGCTAGCGCTGACTGCACGGAGTACCAACCAGGCGGCCAACGTGCTCCATCAATACGGTCAACATTCATATTGATCGGAAGTACTGTAGCAGCAGGCCGCGAAAAGACATAAAATCTAATACGAGTCAGGCCCAATTTGACAGACGTTTTCGTATACGACAAGCAACGACCATTTTCCTAATTTCACGTTTTCCTTAAAGCCAATCTCCTCTAAACAATGTATCAACAGATTCAGCGAGATTTTCATGAGGAAGGTACCAGATTATCTCTTCCTACCAACGATGGAGTCTGCCGATAACAAAAGCACAAGAGAAAGGCAGATAATCTGGAGACCCATTACTCGCTCAGAAAAGAAACAATCCCGTCAGATTGTGCCAATCGGGCCTTCTTGCTCAAGGAAGGCCGCCCATCACCAGGTATGGATCACGCCTTCTTTGCCAAAGAAGGTCGCACTCTTCACCGTCTATATAACCCCATAGAGTCTCCACTCTGGAGGGACACAATCTGAGACACGAATACAGACGTAAAAATACAACGCAGTGTTACTACAAAAATCATTGAGCACGCTTACGATCAATAACTTACTTTGCCAATCCCACTCCAAGCTTCCAGATTCTAGATACTTCGACAACTCCCTGAGATTCGTCATTCTAAGCTTCTACGCTTTCAGGATGTAGCTTCCCATTCAATCCTTGCAAACATCGAGCTGAAAAATTATATTCTCAACGAGTCACGAGAACGTCTCTTATATATACAGGCCAAGAGTCCCACCAATTTTAATCTCGCTCTCTCTTTCTTTCTACTTATTAGTTCACCTTCTTATAGTTCGAAGGCTTGTTGCTGACTTGAGCGTCAGAGTATTTTCGGTATAACAACATCCCGCCGACACCTGACCTCTTATTTACTGTAGTGGTGTGCAGGGTTCAGACTCGGTGAACGGAGTCGGATTCAAACAATCAAGCGAATCCGAATCTATTCGAAATCGGATCCAGGTACGCATTACATTTATAATTATTGATATTTTTAACTATTAATTTTGATATAAATAGACCGTGTTTTAAGCCATTTTCTAATATGTAATAGCATTAAAAAAATTTTAAATTCAAATTATTAAATTAATATTTTGATATTTAGTGCATTTTATAATATCAAAATATTGCAACTGTAATAATTTATTTACATATAACCTAACTAAAATAAAATAAAAAAATAAAAATTCAAGAATAAATATTAAAAAAATAGGAAAATAATATTAAATATCCAATGACACTAATTGCGTTACCATTCTCTTTACTTAGTTTCTGTTTACAGTGCCTGCAGTTTCGCCTCTGCGCAAGGGCCCGGGTGAAGTTTCACTCGCTAGTCGCCTGTTCATTCCCCCGGAACGATGACGGAGGTAGCGAGCTCAGTGGTACTCCAAGTGTTAGACCGGAGGGCTCAAGACCTTGACCAACCCATCATCGATTACATCGTCAATGTGCTCGCCGACGAAGACTTCGATTTCGGATTCGACGGTGAAGGTGCTTTCGAGGCCGTCGGCGACCTCCTTATCGATTCCGGTTGCGTCCCCAACGATTTAGAGTGTCGCTCCGTGAGTAATTCTAAGTCTCAATTATCTTTCCCCTGACATAGTAGCTTGAATTTAGCTCTTTGTTCTACAAGTAATGAACTAACTTAAATCAAAAATATAATTTGTTATGCTATTTGATCTATTGATTGCGTGGTTGATTGTTGTGATAAATTGAGCTATAACAAACGTAATTACGCTAGTGCTTTCTTGTCCTAGGTTTTTTTGCGGAAATCTTGTTGATTTACGGTTAGACGCGGAAATAAGTTCCGCTGCTTGTTTGAAATAATAGGCTGCAGAGTGAATTTTTTAGGCAAATTTAGGCGTTACAGGTTTCGAATGAGCTGAACGAAATATTGACAGCATAGATGAAAATATTGGCGTGACAGATGTAATTTCTTGTGATCTGTATACAAAAATTTAGTATTTTATCATATATTTAACTATTTGAAGAACTTTAATCAATTTTATCAAAATTAATTCTTGATATCCTTCTAGATTATATATAAATATGTGTGTGTGTGTTTGTGTGTACAAGACATGCAATTTAAAGTTTTTTAGAAGATTTATGTATATTTAAAACATATGAATTTAAATTTACAGATTGAAGTGAATAAAAGATAATTAGCCAATAGATATCGGTAGACATATCATTATTGTCACCAACTTGGTGACATGTTATATTTTCTTGATACAGAAGCCTCTACAATCTATCAATGATACATCGTGATATTTTTTTTGTATTTGGGCTTTTGATATTAATATACATTGGCCAACATTCATTCTACGATTGACAGTGAATAAATTACTGTGTTCTGGTGCTGTGTTATAAAAATGTCTCAGTATTTGGTTTATTGTGTCTTATGTGCATAGATTAGAGCTTAATACAAGTATGATTGCATATTACCACAGTAAGAGGAATCCAAACTTTGGCTGTACTTCTCAGATCCATGTCAAGTTCTTCTAAATTGACCTTGATCAGCTAGACATACTTCGCTTAAAATTGAGTCGCATTACAAATTGGTGGATGGAAACATACTTGAATGAAGTAAATGCGGGAACACATTGCGAAGGAACTGAAATTCCTTTTTTGGTTCCAATTTCAAAGCTATCTCCCTATTTTTAGTAGTAGTCTACCGTAATAATGATCAAAAAAGGTATTTGAATGATCAAAGTTATCTGAATTACATTTGTATCATGCACAGCTGACCTATGAACTGATCTGATTATGTAGTTTGGGTATCTGTTGTTTATGCTAAACATGGCAGGTTTGCAGCATATTGTGTGAAAAATTTGGGAAGCATGGTTTGGTTAAACCTAAACCAGCAATGAGAAGTCTTGCAGCACCACTGAGAATGTTTGACGGGATGGATGAGGAGGAAGTTCCAAAAAGGAAACCCGAGGCAATAGATGGTCCTTTATTAACTGAACGTGACAAACTGAAACTTGAAAGAAAGAAAAGAAAGGATGAGCGGCAAAGGGAGGTAAAAACACATTTTCTATCGGAAATTTTGGTTGTTTTATGGACTTCTTTACACACACCCAGGATATCTGGACACAGCAGACTCTATGGGCAATTGACATGCAACATTCCGGTGCAGACTTCAATTTCTTGTGAAAGCGACTATCTGGTTCAGATGTGAACTATTATTGTATACGATTTTATCTATTTTCAAAATCTAATATCTTCAATTTGGTATGACTAAAAATGGAATTCCAAAATGATGTCAGGTAATCTTTCATTAGAGTTTGAACAAGTGTTTGCTGAGGTTGGATCAAGTCATATGGACTAGTAGGCCACATGTTTAATTTCAATATTTCCATTAATTGTACCTTACAGATTGTTGTTGGTTGGGGTTGATGTAGTTGTTGGCAAGCTGGAGCTTGGGTTTGGGAATTTTGTTTGTCTCTAATTAATTTTACTAGTATTAGTATTAGGGCAAGCTGGGGCTTTGTTAGATTCTCATTGTTTCCCTATTTTTGGTTTGCAATATAATTTGTAGAAGCTTTTTTGCTTCTCCTGGAATATTTATTTATTTTCTCAAGAGCATTATCCCTGTTCAAATAATTCAGGCTCAATATCAAAAGCATTTGGAGGAAATGGAAGCAGTTAGGGCAGGAATGCCTGCTATTTGTGTGAATCATAGCAATGATAGTAATGCACCAGCCATTAGGGATATCCATCTGGAGAACTTCAATATATCTGTTGGCGGTCGTGATCTCATTGTGGATGCTACAGTTACCCTTTCATTTGGAAGACACTACGGTGAGATTTCTAGATTCTTCTTAATTTTTGAATTAAGTAAACTAATATATAAATTATCTAGTCAGAACAAGCAATATTTTACCTACAATTGGTTTAGAGCTGTGAATGAAAAGAGTTTTATTCTTTTTTGCGGAAAGTATGTCATAAAATTTCTGACAAATTGTTTATGTTATGGATAACCTTGTCAGTATAACGATTGCTTCAATTTATCCATCTACCTTGTAACCACCTGACGAGCAATAGCAGCAACAAAGTTGTAAGATTCCTACCAAATTGAGAATAGTTATATGTGTCTTATTCCTACTTCCACCAATTTGTTCTATCCAAGGAACCTTTGGCATTTGAATTCCTAATATCCTCTCAAATAGGCAGGGCTGCCAAAAGATAAATTCATCCAGAGTTCTTGACCCAGTAAGATTCATTGGTTAAAATTGTAGTCATAATGCATACTTCATTATTATTGTATCATGTTAATGCCTATCACAAGATTGAGACTCAAATTCATGGAATCATCTAGTGGTTCTCTAGTTTCTTTTTATTCTGTTATATAATATTTTGTTGGTCACTCTGTTGGCAGGCCTTGTTGGACGAAATGGCACAGGAAAAACAACTTTCCTCAGGCACTTGGCTATGCATGCTATGGATGGTATTCCTAAGAACTGTCAGATATTACATGTGGAGCAAGAAGTGGTTGGTGACAACACATCTGCCTTACAATGCGTGCTTAATTCTGACTTTGAACGGACTCAGCTTTTGGAAGAAGAAGCTCGTCTGCTGATACTACAGGTTTAATAATACTGTTTTTAATTCACTCATAAGTGAACCTGGTTCATGTAAAGCGTACAAGTCTTGGGAGCTATTGCCCTCGACTCTTCTTTTTTCTTGTTCTTGTTGGATTGGTTGCCTTTTCAGCTTCATATGAAGCCTACTGAGTACTGACTATTTTCTAACTTTCTGAAGAGAGATCTGGATCTTGAAGATGCAAATGGAAAGAGCAATGGGGATCTCAATGAAGGAGTCGACAAAGATGGTATTTCAAAAAGGCTTGCAGAGATATATAAAAGACTTGAATACATTGATGCATATTCTGCTGAGTCGCGAGCAGCTTCTATTCTTGCGGTTGGTCACTTATCTCTGAACTGTTTTCTGGTAGTTGGCATGTCATTTATAATTGGACTAATTTGCAATTGATCTTAAATCAACTTGGTATTAGTAACAGCTATAATAGACGTTGGGAATGGGGATAAAAGACTTGGGCCATGACATATGCAATATAGTTATTGTTGGGTAAGTAGAAGTCTCTTTTACCTCCTTCTTTGTGGGGGAAGGGTGGGTTTTGTGGCTTTGGTAATCTTCCCTGTTATTGGACTTCAGGAAGTAGATTCCTTTTGTCGAGAAACCCTTAACTGATTCCCTTTTGTTTCTTACTAGATTCTTTTATCATAATTCTATATGCTTTACTGGAGTTCAAAATTTAGGATCTTACTTTCATGTGTGGGCGATTCTTTTTTTCTCCTATTGTTTTCAACTTAAGGGTAGTGATTACAGAAGCACATTTTATCAAAATCTGAGGTGAGCTGTCTAACTTCGGGCATAGAAAGAGTTAAGATGAATATTTACTAAGAGTTAAAGAATTCACTGATGAATCTGTAGGCTTTCTTTGGTTGCATATTATAAAAGTTCTTGAATTACAGTTGTCTTACTGCCTCACCCCCTTTTGATTGTTTTAGTGGTCCAGGGGAAGACTCAGGGAATTATCTTGCAGTTTTCACCATGTGTTCTTGATTATTTGCCTCCAAACTACGTGAGATTGTCTCTTTTACATAAACTAAGCAAAATGCAATAAAGACCCGAAGTTTCAGGTGTCTTTAACTTATAATTTGTGGCTAGTTATTTATTGTGTTTTATTGCTAAAAAGAAATTTTTGAAGGTGGAATAAATTTCAAATTTACAATATTGCTTGAGGTGTGCTTTAATATGCCAATTAGAATGTTGGTGATGATGACTTCTAAGAAATTTAATTATTAATTGATTTTATTAGATTTTCTTTCATATTTTGTCATATCTTGGAAATTGTTGAAATTTATACTTTTGGTAGTTTCTAGGATACCCATAAAAAATTATGTTTTCTTTTAGTTGTTTTTGGTTGTTTTCTTATTCTAGGTTATCATTATTTAGGAAATCATATTTATTTTCTAGTTAATCTAGGAATATGATGTCTCTATATAAGACTCTTAATTTTATTATTTTAGTAATTATGGATGAATGATATAAGGAGTATGGCTAATGCTTGATTGTTTCTCTCTTCCTTCTTGCTTCTTCTTCCCCTACCCTTTAATCTGCTCCTTCTTCTCCCACATTGTCATCCTTGCCTCTTCTTATGCTTCTCCCCCCTCCCTCTTCCTCTCTCTTATTCCCTGCATCATTTGGTGCTTGCTCAGTAATGATTTATTGTATACAGATATTATGATTATAAGTTAGGATAAAAAAGAAGAATGAGGTGTAAATAAAAAAAAAAGCCAAACCACCTATTGGGAGGCGGCAAGTATGGGCAGTGTGTGGCTGTTTTCCCGTGGGTGCCCATGCATTATGGACACAAGTTGAATAATGGGAAGGATAAGAATCAGGCAGAGAGAGAGAAAGACAAGAGGAGCCAAGGCGGAGAAGAAAGAGAGAGGGCTGGAAAAATCCCAAGGAAATGAAGGAAAGAATATTTGTATTTAGCGTTTGGATAGAGAATTTCTAGAATAAATTGATTGGGTATTTTTGTTAAGTGGATATTTATAATTCTGTCTTATTCTTTGCTGGTTTCATGCATTCTGATGGTGTTGTTAATCTTTGGTTAACATCATATTTTGAGGATAACTGCCTTAATGTTTGAAGGGAATGCTATAGAATTTATCTGATTTTTCTCCTTTTATTTGATGCCAGTCAGTTAAATTGATTTAATAGTATATTTTTTCTATTTGGAGCTGAGATTATCTTTTCCATCCATCTGTACCATATGATGTTGTAAACTTTGTAGGGTGGGTCTTTGTGGATGTTTTCTTATTGGCTATTGTGGCGCACTTTTTGTCTAACAATTTTTTAAGGAATGGAGTAGTTTGAAGGGGTGTTGGGTAGATTGGTTATAACCAGAAAGTACGCACAGGGTGCAAAATGGAATTCCTATGGTTGGATATTAATTGTTTTGATGAATTTATCCGAGGAATTAGTTGCTATGAAATTTTTAATATTTATTTACAATATTTTAATTGGAAGGATTATGTTTTTTGATGTGTTACCATTTTTAGTTCGTGGACAAGCCTGGCCTGACAGCAAATTACGAACAAACTTTTTATGGGCTGGGATTGGGGCACGAAGAGTGGTTATCAGGACATATTAACTAAGAACTTGAAGTTATAAATAAAGTACATGGATCCGATATATGTAATGAGGGAAGGTAAAATGGGCCTGGAATTATTCGGAGGCAAGACTTTTCTGTCATAGGAAGGGAAGAAGAAATAAACCCTTTCCCCTTTTTCTTGGTCCAGGGGTGGCTTGTTCTGAGTGTAATCAGTCTTCAGGTTTCTGGTTTGAGTTTCTGCTTCTATAATTTTGCCAGGAAAAAATGCCTTCAACAGAGTTGAATGTTGGTGATGAATCCA
Source organism: Nepenthes alata (assembly GCA_028571085.2). Taxonomy (NCBI): domain Eukaryota; kingdom Viridiplantae; phylum Streptophyta; class Magnoliopsida; order Caryophyllales; family Nepenthaceae; genus Nepenthes; species Nepenthes alata. The sequence goes on from JAOVVI020001709.1 coordinate 8,859, forward strand.
TGTAGGCAACCCTGAGGAAAACGTTTTGTTTGGTTTGGTTTTTTTTCCTGTCTTTCCTGACTTTTTTTTTTGGGGGGGGGGAGTAGGTGGTTCTTTCTATATTTGATTATGAACTTTCAATGCTAGCATTTTTTGAGACCTTTATAAAAAGATTCATTATAATTTCATGTGAATTAAGTGTGCATATCTATCCCTAACTTGGGCAAATTTTGAGCCAAACTTTCTTTTTCTTCTTTGGTCTGGAGGGAGGTTCATCTGGTTATGTTGAATTTCAATTCCCGTGATTCATTTAGACGTCTTAGAAATTAACACAGAGTTACACCAGTAGGTCACCTCTGCGTAGCTATTCCTAATTTAGTGATATTTAAGCCGAATTCTCATTAGGGAGCTCTGACGTGTTATTTGGCACCGTATATGTCTTCGACACATGATGTTAATTAGCAAGTATATAATGATTATTGATCCCATTTTATCTGTAGCATATGCACTGACCATTAAAATTTTCTGGGTCTGCTGATGATGAAAGGGTGGAAAAAAAACTTTCAGGGTCTTAGTTTCTCACCAGAAATGCAACGCAAAGCAACGAAAACCTTCTCTGGAGGATGGAGAATGCGAATAGCTCTTGCTCGGGCACTATTTATAGAGCCAGATGTTTTGTTGCTTGATGAACCTACAGTGAGTTCTCTAGCCACAATGCTTATTCCAGATATATTATTATGCCTATGCATGTATGCTACTAGTTTGGGTATGAAATAACACCCCATTTGTTTGACAGAACCATCTGGATCTGCATGCTGTCTTATGGTTGGAGTCCTACCTGCTGAAATGGCCCAAAACATTTATAGTTGTGTCCCATGCAAGAGAGTTTTTAAACACGGTACCAAAATTCCAATTATTGATAATCTTGTTTACTACCTGTGCTCATTAACCAATTTTCCTTGCTGAGAAGCTCCTTTGAAATAATGTTGATATGTTTATCAAAATCCTTTTCCCAGGTCGTGACAGATATCATCCATCTACAAGGGCAGAAATTGACAACATATAAAGGAAACTATGATGTATTTCAGAGGACTCGAGAAGAACAGCTAAAGAACCAGCAGAAAGCATTTGAAGCTAATGAACGATCAAGGGCTCATATGCAGGTTTCCATCCTGTTCTTTCAATACGTTTGTACTAATTCCTTAATTTGTTCATGTAAACAATACTATTATTTGATGGTGATACCCATGTAGCATTTAATTACTCCATTTTTAACATGGTAGCAGAGCCTTCTGTTGTCTACCACTACAAAATCTTTCGCTGGTGGCAGGCTGCTAACCTTTTGATAATGCCCTTCAGTCCTTTCCTAGGCTAAACACCAGGTTCTGTTCTGGTTCTCTGTTCTCTCTTTCTGTTCATTGGTCCCTCTGTCTGTCCGATCTTCACTGCTGCTTCTGCTGCCGCTATTTCAATAAAACAAATCAGCCACATCTTAATAACTTTCTCCACTTCTTAACAATCTATCAGTATCTCAAATGGAATGTTCCAACATGTTCTGTTTTTTGATAAACAAGTTCTGTTCATCCCTCTCTTTTACCTCAAGCTTCCCCACCCTCTGTCTAAATTTTTGTGATTGGCATTTTGTGCTGCATTTGAGCTCTGGCTTCTGCTCTGTTTTTTGTTCCTCTGCTCTGCTTATTCAATTTTTCCATCTTGTGTTCTGATTCAATTTGTGACCTTCCTACCATTATCATATATCATCAACTTCTTTATCATCATTTTTTGCCTTCAAGCAAGGCTCTGCTTCATAGTTTGTTGGCATATCTCCTTTTGCCTATGAGATTTAGTGCTTAGAGTTTGAGAATAAAGCTGTGTTTTCCATCCACAGTTGAATCCTGATATTTTGTTTTTCGCCATTTCTGGCTCTGTTTCAGCATTCCTTCTCCTCTGGCATGATTTGCATTTTCAGACTTTTCTGTTTCAGCATTCCCTCTCTTCTAGCATGATTTGCATCTTCAGCCTTTTCTGTTTTAGCTGTGCTGTTTATGGCTTTTATTGCCATCTGAGTGGTCGGACTATGGGAGACAGACTGAAAAGTTCAGAAACTTCAGATAAATGGAGAGAGTGGGTGAATCAGAATGACTGAAACCATTTTCAAAATCTTTTTCTCCTTTCTGCAGCTGCAAGGCGGCTGCATCTGCTTCATACACCAGTGCTACTCTCTGATACCCATCTGCCTCATACACCATTTTAAAGTCTTTTGCTTTTGGGCCTCGGCCTCAGCTTTCCTTATTGTACAATATAACATACTATCTTCCATGGCCCAGCAACCTGTTTCCAGTCCTGGCCCAGTGCACTTCTGTCCCATGGCCCAATATTCTTTTTGCACCCTTGGTTTTACTATTCATTTTTGGATCTGGTTTCTTATCAGAGCAATTCCTTAGCAATTTTAGATTTGGATTTCTGTTTACAGACAGGGTTTAGTTTGCTCTGGTCCAGTGTTCTACTCTGTTGGCTTGTATTTCTATTTGCGGATGATTCTGGTCTTGCTTTTGTTTTGCTCTGTTCTAGTGTTGTATTATGGTGTTTGTTTAAGGGAGAGGTGGTTGAAAACATAGATTTGTATCGCCAGATCTTTGCTTATTAGTTCCTTAGATTTCCACATTCAAATTGGTAACCTATTACTGATCTCCAGTTATCTTAGATTATTTCTCGATTCTCTTTTGATGTGTAAAGAAGTGGAGAACTTCTTTAGTAAAATCAGAGGATAGAGCAGAAATTCAGATTAAGAAGAGATAAGACATATTGGAGAGGAAGAGAATTAGACAATTAAGAAGAAGAAAATCAGGAAGGACAAAAAAGACGGATACAAACTGACCTGAGGGATATGAATCAGAAGCTTTGTTTTCACTCAATATTCATTTCCACTCTTTAGCAATCTGATTTTCATGCTTATTTATAGGCTAAGCAATCTCTGACAACTTTAAAACTTCTAACTACTCGTACAACTACTAATTTCCAAACCTCTAACTACCTAACGGCCTATCATGAAGTATGACATCACCATCCTCTTCAATATCTGCCTGCATGTGCACGATCCATGCTACTTCATTACAATATTCTCTCATGAGAATATCCTTCTTCTCAAGGATTAATAGTTGAGTTGTCATTCCAGAAGAAAATAAAATACAATCTTAGGTACTACTCTTTAAACTATATTATACAAGTAGGGTACAATGGCTGCTGCTTTGAGAAGATTTCTTGACAAGGCAATGAGAATTAATTTGCCAACTTTGAGAGAGCCTCTAGCTAGCTGCCGAGATGAATCCTTGTTGATAAAAGTTCTTTCCTTGAGCTTGAAGTGTGATTTTAAGAGAAGATGTATGGTGGTGTCGATCAACTGGGTGTTCATGGAAATCTTGAAACCCCAAACAACTTTAGTAGTCTGTTCAAAAGTATCTTGGACCGATCTTAGTTGAAAAAGTGAATCTTGGAGTTCTTGAATTTCAAGAATAGAAGGATGATGCATTTGTACTGACCTCACAATGTCAATATTTTCACTTGATTCTTCAAAATCTGATGTTGAATCACTTTCTTCTAAATAATCTTGTTCCAGATCATCAAAAGAGGCTAGTAATTCAAATTGATTAAAGCATAAGGAGGGTGAATTATCCGCATCCTCAGGATCATCAAGCTCATTATCATTATTTCCTTCTTCATGATCCGAAGAATCATTATCATCAAGGATAATAGGTTTTGCACAAGTAGTATTATGCAGTGAATCCTTGAATTTGAGAATAAAGGAATCAAACATTTGATCCATTTTCTGAAGAAATACCTTATTGGATACTTCCAATTTTGGTTGCCAATGTTCCGTCTTGATTAAATTCAAGAACTGATGAAACCTGAAAGGAATGAAGTGTGGCAATTGATGTGCTTAGCTACTTGTGATCTTTTGTGTCATGGGATGATAGGATTTTATAGCATTGTGCCAGATTTCAAGAATTGAGCAAGAATTCTATTGATGATCAGGAATTGTTTATTCAAGAATTCAAGAAGGAAGGAAAATTCAGATGGAAATGCTGTAGTCTGTTGGCAAATTAAATAACACTAGAATTGTTGTGTTTCATGAATGCCTCTGAAGATTCAGTGCACGTGATTATGCTAGAAGATCACACTCCACAGGTTGCCGCTACAGGAAAAATGTGAGACACTGATTGCAATTTGGTTGTTTTTTTGAGAAATGGTTGAACAAGAGTATTTGGCCAAGAATTTGACCTTCTCTAATACCAATTGTAAAGAAGTGGAGAACTTCTTTTGTATAAATCAGAAGATAGAGTAAAAAATTCAGATTAAGAAGAGATAAGACAGATTGGAGAGGAAGAGAATTAGACAACTAAGAAGAAGAAAATCAGGAAGAACAGAAAAGAGGGATATTAAGCGACCTGAGGGTGAGAAATCAGAAGTCTTGATTTCATTCAATATTCATTTCCACACTCTTTACAATCTGTTTACATACCTATTTATACGGTTAAGCAATATCTAACAATCTTAAAACTACTAGCTACTTGTACAACTACTAATTACCAAACTACTAACTACCTAAAAACCTACCATCTTCATCAATATCTTCCTGCACGTGCATGGCCCATGCTACTTCATTACAATTGTTAGGAAGTGGGATGATCTTTCACTTGCTAACAAGAAAATAAGGATGGGAAGGTGAAAAGTTGAGAGAGTTCTTCCCAAGAGAACTCAGCTGCAACTTCATGTTGGAAAACGGAAGCCATGGCTACTGGTTTTCGGACTAGAACAATTAAGTTCATTACAGTCATGTCTTCCACTCATTACATTTGATGTCTATTTTTCGCTTAAGACCTATGCTATTTAGAACTGAATTACAATAGACTCACAACTGTATTACAACTGATTACTAATTGAATCAAATATGTTTGGTGCTCTGTTATGCCACTTGCTAATTTGCCATTATATTGATCTTCCTTGCACGAGAGTATTAGCAGTTAAAACGGCTCTTCGGTGTGCTTCTCGGAAGCTTAGCCAAGTTACTTCATGACAATACTTCCCCTGTGAAAGCATCCTTGTCCTCAAGGGTTAATTGTGAGCTATCATGGCAAAAGAAAACACAATACAAGCTAGCTACTAATTATTTATATTCTATGATATATTGTACTGTACGATGTGTGAAATAGTAGCAGCCTCTAGAAGTGTTTTTGGCAATACAACTAGGACTAATGTGCTAACTTTATGAGAACCATTAGCTTGCTCATTAGAGGATCCTTTGTTGATGCTTTGACAATACAACTAGAAGTGTCTTGAGCTTGAAATGTGAGGAGATGAGAAGGACCTTGTGATTTCTGCATTGTCAATTACTGATCTGTACATAATAAGGATCGTGTATTCCTTCTGTTGTTGTAAAGGGTGGCCAATCTGGTTGTTCTTTCTGTGTTTGACTTGCTGCAAATGATTCTAGAGCAACAAGTTGTACATTATGCATTGCAACAGACTGTGTAATAGCCTCGGGATAGCTTGTTGTCTTATCTGAATCTGAATCTGAATCAATTTTTCTGAGTAAACTTCTGAAATTGAATCTATTTCTGATATAGATTCTTCTTTTTCATCTTCTGAATTCTGATCGTGTTATTGCTTTTCCTCAAGAAACTCCACATTAACCTAAATCATTTTCAACATTGTCAAAGTTTGAGCATAATTCTAAATCAATTTTGTGATCCTTGATAGTATTTAACGGTTCAAACTGATTGGAACATGAAACGATTGATTGATCCTTATTGTCTGAAACTTCATTACCATCAAGGTAACAAGGTTTGCACAAAAGATATCATGCAATGAAGCCTTGAATTTGAGGCTATATCATCCATTTTCTGAAGAAGTACCTTACTAAATTCTTCATTTTGTTGTTGCCAATGTTTTGTCTTGTTCAAAATTCACGAATCTGTTGGGATCAGGAGAGTTGAGTGATTCTGTTGAAGGCTATAGCCTGAATGTAGCCATGGCAATTGTTTTGCAAAGCCATTTGTGATCTATTGTGAGTGGGAAATGGAATTTCTTTATACAAAAACTCAGAAATCAGGACTTAATGAACAAATCAGTAAGGATGCCGGCGAACTAGATTTCTGTGAAAAAATCTTCTGCAAGATTGTTGTTGAAAAAATATTTTTTTGAATTACAAGAATTCAAGATCGCATCAATAATGATCAAGAATGTATAAGATCAATTTTCATAAGGATGCCATTGATTTGATAAATAGACTGCAGGACTGAAATGAAATAATCTGCATTTGATGAAGTTCTGGCTGTACGAAATGGGAATTCAACTTCAGATCTGATTGTGGACAAACAGAATACAGAATTTGACTTACATTTTGATGAAGGATGCAATTGGAACCAGACTGCAGACAAAATCTGAGGGTTCTGAGATAATTCTGGCTGTAGAATCTGTGCAGAATTGTTGGCTAAAGAATTTCTGGGTTTTGTTTATGGTAAAAATTTTGGTAAGACAAGAGGATTTCAAAGATTTGGACCTTCTCTGATATCAATGGTTAGGAAGTGGGATGATATTCCACTTGCTAACAAGAAAATATGGAAAGGGGAAAAGTTGACAGAGTTCTTCCCAAGAGAACTCGGCTGCAAGTTCAAAGTTGGAAAACAGAAGCCGTGGCTACTGATTTTCAGACTAGAACAATTCAGTTCATTACAATCATGCCTTCCACTCGTTATATTTTTTTTATGTCTATTTATAATTAAAACAACATCTACTATTTAGGCTTCTATTGTCTATATCGGTTGGGTCATAGGCACAAATTACTATCTTCAACAGTGCTCTTATAATGTAGTGCTGCTTGATTGGAATTAGAGTGAGGAGGAGAATAAGGGAAAGTTAAGGAGAAAGCATGGGAGAGAAGAGATGTGTTTTTGGTCTTCTATATCGATTCAGATTTCACATTTTTAGCTGCAAAATATTCTAAGATTGGATTGTTTCCTATTTATGCTTGGGTGGTGCTACCTATATATGATAAAGAGCCTGCAGAACACTCCCTTTCCCTGGAGATTACCCTTGCTTGAGAATACTCCTTTATTTGGGAGCATTTCATGCTTGTGGAATACTTGAAGAAAAATAGAATGATAAATCCAAATTATATATTTAAAACTACAAACATTTTTAGAAGCCTTACAACCTAAATGTCATTTAGTATAGGCCGTAGTATCCACATGGGCTATTATCTGCACTGGTGGATGTAAAGACTGTTTCATGTATGAGATACATGGAATTGATCTTAATGGCTGCTCAAAGTTCAAGCTATTGTAATTAGTAGTTGTACCTATTTATAAATCTGTGATGGTTGGGAAAGTGCTGCGTATGTTAGTATGTGTGAGATCAAGCCTTTGCTGACTTATGAATGTGGTGAATTTAATGAAGATGAAGATGCTAAATCTTTCTTGGAGACATCTTTTTGGATAATGAATCTTTCTAGAGGCATCTTTTGCATGGAAAATGTTGTGACACCTTCTGTATCATTTGTTTGATATTTATATCGTGCATGACATGGTTAGGTGAAAATATTTAAGCCACATGCTGGTTGCTGGCCATAAATTTTTTTGTGCCTTCTACTGTAGTTGATGATAAGAGAAATTCAAGAGCATTTGATTTTCTCTCAGTCTATTTCTGGTCTATATTTGGTGGTTGATATGCTGGAATTTTCCTTGTATGTTGCAGATTTTTATTGATAAATTCCGCTACAATGCAAAGCGTGCATCCCTTGTTCAATCCAGAATCAAGGTGCTGACTACTATTCATAAATGCTTTCTTGTTGTTTAAACGATTTGGCAGTAGCTTAAACTCCATCGTCATATTTGGTTCATGCCGCATAGTTTAAGCTTGGTCAAATGTAATTTGGCAATCATCTCCTTATGAATTGCTATACATGAACTCCAACAGTGGGTTGATTTCCATTGGGAAAAAAATGTTTCATACAGTCGAGTAAATGTCAGTTATGTTCAAGCTTCTCACTTTACATGTAAATTCTCTTTTTTATGGATTTCTTCAGGCATTGGACCGGATGGGTTTTGTGGATGAAGTTGTTAATGATCCGGAGTATGCATTATTTCTATCTGCTTCATTTTCCATTCTATTTTTCCTTTGAATTATATTGTCATGAACATTTTCACGCTTAATTTGCTTTTCACTCTCTGTTTTAGAACTGCCTAATCCTTTCAATTTGGGCCTTTCTGTTCTTCAGTTACAAGTTTGAGTTTCCAACCCCTGATGATCGACCTGGCCCTCCAATTATAAGTTTCAGGTCTGATCAGGATGCCACATCTATAATCTGTTGTTTCTCTTTAAGTTTCAGGGAGCCCACATCTATAGACTAAGATCAGCCTTTGGCATACTAATTGTTGGTTTGAATGTGGCTGCAGTGATGCATCATTTGGCTATCCTGGTGGACCAATGTTGTTCAAGAACTTGAATTTTGGAATAGATTTGGACAGCCGTATAGCAAGTAAGGTCTTATTCTGTGTTTGTTGTCAGGTTGCTATAATTAGCTGATGGCTGCCCACATATGTTATAATACTAGTTCTTGGATTTTCTCATTCTCATGTAATTGGAGTGACCAAAGAACTGTTTCATGTAATGCTTATGCTTCTTAGTATTTCTATTATAGGGAAAAAAATTAAATTGACTGATTACCTGCCCAAAAGTTCAGTATTTAATTTTGCATGGCATTTTATGTAAAAGGCTGTGCCATGTTGTTTGACAGTGTCCTGCTTATGCCCCCTTATATCAGTCATGGATGCAGTTTTGAGGAATATAGGACATTCTATGGCTAGTAGTTCCTTAAATTATGCCAACAGTTTTTGTGACATTCATTGTCTAAAAATATCCTCATTTCCATCATTCCAATCCTGTCTTTAACCGGTTTTGTAGTGGTTGGATCGAATGGTATTGGCAAATCTACCATTCTCAAATTGATTGCTGGAGAACTTCAACCCAGCTCGGGGACAGTCTTTCGCTCAGCAAAGGTATTGCTTAGGTGCTTTTGCTTTTTTTGCTACTTATGGATTCTCATTTCATGTTCATGGAAAAGCCATTTCATTTCAACTGTGTGATTCGGAAACTTTGGCTCATCTGCTGTTGTATAGTGTGATTCTCAGCCATTAAGAAAGGCTAAGAGCATATGGCTTGTGTAGGCATATACCAACATATGTCCTCAATGTTTCCAAGTCGATGGCCATTGCTGAATAAATTTATTTGTCCTTATCGATTTCCTTTGGTGTATGGCTCTTATTTCTCAGTAATCTTCCAACAAGTTGTTTCAAGTGGTCCGTTTAGACCAAGATTCAAACCAGCTGTTATCGCATAGGCGAAGGGCCATTCCAAACTCCACCTGAATGGTGGGGTTCAACTCTCATTAACCTCCAACCCCCTCCTTCCTCCCCCACTTAGTCCAGCTGTAGACAAAGTGGAGTGATCATCTTTTCAATTTTCAACTGCTGTATTATTTTTAAGGTCTTGACTCTTGAGCCTCTTTTAGATGGTTGTGGTTGATTTTCACTTACTCAGAGACAAGATCTGAACTTGATTTTTGTGTAATCTTTACAGGTTCGAATTGCTGTCTTTAGTCAACATCATGTTGATGGGCTGGACTTGTCCTCAAATCCACTTCTCTATTTGATGCGCTGTTATCCAGTGAGTTGTAGAATATGCGATATCTACTGTTTATTTATTGGCAACAATACTTTTTTCTTTAGTTTATGATCTATATTTGCTCTGTGTATGCTGATTTGTCAGATCGCTTGTTCTTCAATTTTGTTGCTGGTAGGAAAATTCCTTCAATGTTTATAGCTATGCTCTTATTTTTATTCTTCTCAAACAAAGACCATTTTGCAATCTCGCCCCCCCAACATAAAATAATCCTTTAAGTGGGCAATTGCCATTGCTCCTAATACTACAAGGAGGGCTGCTTATGCCCCCCCCCCACAGAGAGAGAGAGAGAGAGAGGGTAAACATGGTTTGTTGCCTTTGTGAGTTTTGTCTTATGGGGTTCCAGGTTTGCAGCTGATTGTAGTCTGATACACAGTTCTGGTTTCTGGCTGGATTGATTCCAAGCTCCTTTTGTGTCTTTGCATCCATTGTAGCATCTTCTGATAGTCTGAGGAATGGCCTGACGTGAGACCCTTGTGTGCAATTGTGCTTTTACAGGGTGTGCCTGAACAAAAATTACGAGCTCATTTGGGTTCTTTTGGTATAACTGGAAATCTTGCACTTCAGCCTATGTACACTTTATCTGGTATCTTTCCTCTCTGAATCTCTTCCTGTTGGTTACCAGTATAAATTGACTACATGGGTAGGAGTTCCCGTTGATCTTTAGTTTAGGATGCTAAGGTTCATTTCTTGGCTCCAACAATTAGATCCAATGCATGTATTGAATCAGAAGCTCTGCCAGAAGTATGTTTTTGGAATTACCCCCATTGATTGACAACCTGTTTTTCCTTGAAAAATGCTCTGAAAGTATGACATTAGTGCTGATCTAACAGGTGGTCAGAAAAGCAGAGTAGCATTTGCGAAGATCACTTTCAGGAAGCCACATTTATTATTGCTTGATGAACCCTCAAATCATCTTGTAAGTCTATTATTCTCATCTTCACTGTGTGTGGTTGTTCGTGTTTGTGCATTTCTTTTGATAGGAAAGTCCTTGAATGGTGGTGTCGAGGGCAATTCAGATAGTTGTCGGCCATTAAAGAAAAGCACATCCTTCACAATAGCCACTAAGGGGAAAAGAAAATATAATAGTATACTAATATTGCACCAAATATGAGAAAAGGGAAAAAATAAAAATGAGAAAAGCCAACTAAAACCTGCAAGAAGAGAAACAAAAGCCTCTTTGTTTATAACACAGAAACTACAAGAAGAGAAATTATAACACTAACCTGCAAGTAAGAGGAATGAAAACCCTTTCTTCTTGTTATTACTTAAGTGGGTGTTCATTATTCAGACAATATCATTTTGAAAAGTCATTTTTCTATATGATTCATTTCATTCAATAAGAATAAGGATAATGAACGAAAATACTGGTATAGGGATTTGTCGCAACTATATTGATATTGAACATATCAAATAATATATATTGATATTAGATATATCAACAGAAAAAAATTATGAGAATTGTCAGCTTATAGTAAAATACTTGCTAATATATCAACTAAATATCTTATATATCGGATGATATTTTAAATATAAGTTGAAATATTATGATATTATCACGGTATTAAAAAATATCAATATCGGGGGCTCAACACTGATATATATTGACCGATATTTTCATCTATGGTAAGGATACATCCCATTTGCAACGTTCAAAGCTGGATTGCGCCAAAGGGTTTAGCCATTTTTATGGATTGAAGGAAAGGGATATATCAAGTTTTTTTTATTCCTCCATGCATCAGCAATAATTTGAGATTGAGCAGTGGAGTCTTTTAACATTGACGTCATCTTTTTGGGAGATTATATTAAAATATGCTCTTCTGAAGCTTAATTTCTCCATGGGTTGTCATACCATCCCCCTACTTTGTGTTCCCTCTGTTTTTTCTCCAAACCGCCTTGTCAATCCATAGTCTAATTTCAGCCACGAATTATGCCCTAAATATCTGTAGATTAGCGGTCCTGTAAAGGATAGGTAGCTGACCATCTTGAGTTTAAATGAATTTCTAATGCTCAACTGTCCTTGAGTTGTAGGATTTGGATGCTGTGGAGGCACTAATTCAGGGTCTTATTATATTCCAAGGAGGCATACTTATGGTACCATACCTTTCTTTCAATTTCAACTTCCACAATATGACGCTTCAAAATGATAACGGCATTTAACCAATATTGCATCCTCGTCTTTTACATTTCAGGTTAGCCATGATGAGCACCTGATTTCTGGAAGTGTAGATGAGCTTTGGGTAGTCTCTCAAGGCAAGGTGGCACCATTCCAGGGGACATTCCAGGAATATAAGAAGTTACTCCAGTCATCTTAGGTGATTTCCTGTGACTCATACGATGGAATACAATGCTCTTTGAAGTTTGAGGGATGTAAACCATCCGATGCAGGGAGAGAATTGGTGAAGCTATATGCATTATTACATCTGCTTGAGAATCCGAATGTTTGCTGGGCATATTTTTATACTATGGAACAATGTTTACCAAAAGAAGTTTTGTCTATGGAGGGAACTGTTGGTTTATAGTCATTCTTGTATCAGGTTTGACCAATGGAGTCATTATGGTGGATTCTGTGATTACATGTCAAGTAAAACCCCCTAACAAACAGATTAGCGAACTTAGATTTTTGGTTTGATAGATTCTTTTATATTTGATCTGTTGATTCTATATGTTTGAGTTAGGCTGTTTTTAATGTTCTTATATCAGTTTCGATTGACAGAGCTGTTTTAATGGATTATCACGGTATTATCAATAAAATGTTGTTATACATAATACATAGCCCCCCAAAAAAGCGGGAAAGAAATGATCAACAGGGTGGAAGGAGCTTTGATTTTTTTTTTTTTCTCTTTTAAGAAAAAAATATTCGGTTTGTTTGTTCTGGGTGTTCTAGAGGAAAATCCATGTGCAAACTATCATAAGGTGTAGCAATAATTGTCAAATATCAGGCTCTGGACAATGTTGCTTCTCTTGTGTTGTTGGCCTTTTACGTGATGAGAAGCTTAACTTTGCTGTCGTCCAAATGCTACACATTATGTTCAAGTCATGTCTTCTGTAGCTCATGTTCGTATTTGTATGCAGATGTGTTTATTTATCAGAAGCAACATTTTGGCAACAGTTGACGGCTACAATGGTTCTCAGCAAAATATAGGGGGAGTGGCTCAAGAAGACCTACGCACTTCTCATGTACGTTATCAACATACCCTGCTCCCTAATATTATTTCCGGCGGAGTTATTCAAACTTTGAAGGTTTGAAAATAAAAAGGGTCTGTCCGGTAGTATTTCATTCGGATTTTTTTAAAAAAATTTTAAATTTTTGCTTTCTTCTCTATACCAATTTCCTGTTATTCCTGCAATTCCTAGTCAATAAGCTTCCATAAAACCCGATTTCAGAAAACTTAGAGATACGGCGGTAGTTTCTTCCTCCCCTTCTACCATGAGAGCAAATTATTTCCAGTAGTTTAAGTTCCTGCATGTATGGATCGGGATTTTTGACATAACAGTAACGTTGTTTTATTATAATCTACATGTCCCGGAAAAGACTATTATTAGGCCGCCATTTTAAATACACAGATCAATGGACAAAGCCCCGGTTACCATTGTGTCTGCCAACCAACTATAGTAAGTGGACCTGCTAGAAGCCGACTCTCAAGGGCTCTATATTATTATTTTGTACTGTTTCTTTCACTATATGAAGCCTAGAGCAGGAAGGGAAAATCTGCAATCCTTTGTCCTCACTCATTTTTATCTTTATATGGCAAGTGTGAATAGATTTTTCACATTTTCTCTCTATTATTTTCAGCCCTGGGAGTCAAGCTTTTTGTGACTGTCCCAAAGGTATGTTTATTTTGATTATATCTTTTTTTGGTGGAATGGATACGTCTTCTGCTAAGTCGGGAAGTCATTAGAATTCTCATATTTTCAACGGAGTAAATTTTATTTTAACAATTTGGACAATTAGCATTATAAAATAGGTTAATTACATCTTATTATATTGTCATAATTATAATTACTCGAGTTGACACGATAAAATTTTCGTTGGTGGGTGTAAGATGAAGGACAAAAAATGAAATTACGTTGATTAATTAAGCTTTTTTATTTGAGAATTATGTTTATTGCAAATATGAAATTCGGATTAATATTTACAAAGTATTAAAAATGTAATTTTTTTTAAAAAAAAAATTATGAATGCTTTTTCAAGCTCTGTAGGTTTTATATTAATATAGATGTTATTTTTGTTTTAAAAAAATGTATGGTAGTTTCTGCTTTCACCGCCTGTTCTTTTTCCACTCCTCTCCACTCCAGCGGTAGTCTCGTCCCAGGCTTATTTTTAAATATTTTTAAGAATAGTGTTTTTAAATAATATATTATTTATTTATTTTTAAATTTATTAATACAATGTAAATAAATGGAATATTATATAATTTAAATATATCTCCTAACGCTGGGGAACATAATTTTTTTCCCGGTAGGCGTCGCAGGGGAAAAAGTGGAGCGGCTGCAAACACAATAGTTCGCTCCTGCCTGGTCCAATGTGATGCTTCGGAAGTCGGCTATCATTTTATCATATTAATTTAAAATTATAATAATTAATATAATTATTATATATTTAATAACTAATTGGATTTATCACATATTTTAAACATGATTAATTTCTTAATAATTAACTGATATGTTGAGTAATTTAAATTTTGTTATA
>JAOVVI020001710.1:0-10859 GCA_028571085.2 Nepenthes alata
AGAAATTTTAAACTCTCTTGTGAACTTGGATTAAATTTTTAAAAGGGATTAAGTCCCACAGAAAGATAAGAACCGAGCAAGTAAATGAAGGGGAATCCACCAAAGTACGATATGATGGATTTGATCTCCTAGATGGAGATATGTGTAGATTTGGTCTCCCGGATGGAGATAAGGATGGGAATGTGATTTCCCGATTGAAAAATGTGATGTACTTGTGGTGGATCTTCCATCAAGAAAGTATTAATCCTGAAACTAGGACCATGGTTCATAGGGGTAGTATCCTCTGGTTTGCGATGCCCATCACGGTATGAACCCAATAAATACTTGGCCACGTATTTTGGCCGCTTGTGGAAGCGGGTGATGTTCATGGTATGCTTTAGGATACTACTGTTGAAGAACGAGGATTGCCTTGGTTCCCAGGGGATATGGGGCGAGTTGAGATGATCGAGTGCTGCAGGCCTAAAATGTAATCGATGGTGGAGTGTTGCAGACCTAAAATATAGTCGATGGCCGAGTGCTACAGACATAAAATGTAGCCGATGGTCGAGTGCTGCAGACCTAAAATGTAGACTATTTTAGAATGTGTGGTGGACACATTCCTTTCATCGTTCTCTCACATTGTTGGATGTTATGACCTACTAGCCCGGGTCCGCTAAGATTAATGAAAGTAATAAAAATGAATGGACGTAATCGAAACAAACATGCAAACCAGATGATCCCAGATGTCCCCCTCCTTGCATGCTTCCTTTTATTCATGTTATATGTTTCCTCTACCCAGTTACTATTTTTCTTATTATTTGCTATAGTTAGTGATATATGATTATATTTGTTGAGTTGTACGCTCACTTTTACTATTTCTCCTTTAAGATGAGAACATTAAACTGGCGCCTGATTAGTTTGAGAAAGGAAAGAGACTTGTTTGAGGAGATTAGCTGGATGTCAAAGGCTTGAAGGTTTTGAATACGTTGTTATAATAGAATATAAACAGTCTAGTTGGATTAATGTGATTTGTTATTATTTTATGGTTATTGTTATACTTCCAGAGGTTTCTGGATTTAGCTATACTTCTGCATCTATGTTGATGTTTTGGATTTAGTTTAGTCCTAGACGACATCTCTCTAGATCCAACATGGTAGATAAGAGTACCGTGTTAGAGCCATGGATGGTATGGCGGTTGTGATCCTGTGTGTTGTGTTGTAGGCAAAAGTGTTGATTATTGGATAGTTGTGTACTTGTACAGACTATTTTAAGTAGGTTGTATTTTTGGTTTTTCATCTAGTTGTAGGGGAAACTCTGCCAAAATTTCTGCAGAATCCATAATCATAAATTACGGGCATAAGTTAATGTTATCATTGACGGTGGGTGGTTATTTAAGGAAAATAACTCGGTCCGTCACAACTGCGGTTTGATTTTAGGTATCTAGTAGCATCTCTATGTGCCGACGTTGTATCCGAAGTTACAACGCTGGAGCTACGCCTTAGTTTTATGGCTTTTGGATCCTATGTTTCTATTTTGTAGATATATGTAAATATTATTCAAGTGAATTGTACAGGTTATGTTTAGTTTGACATACATTTTATAGGCAAAACTTTACTAGATCCCAGTTATATTTTGGCACGTGACAGCTTAGTATCCGAGAATGAGATGCCTTAGGTTTGATCTGGATTTTATGTGAAAGTTTAGGATAGTATACTAAATTAGTAGTTGTAGGTGTAGGATAATTAAGTTAGATCAGATGGTTCTAGCTACCCTAGTTCGCATAACTTAAATTAGAATTAAGTTAGAACTGGTAGTTATGTTTGATTGTGTAGAGTGTGATGTCCTAGTTAGTGTCCGATATGTGAACTAACCTGTATCGTTCTTGTTTCATAAAGGATATTAGTAGCTGTGACCGAACGAGTCATAATCCTCTAATAACCTCCATCAATAATTATGCTTAACCAAATCAGACTAATACACTAATATTTATAAATACATTAATTTCTATAGAAAGTTGGGTAAAGTCTCCGCTAATTTGGATAATAACCGTACACATAACCTGAATAATAAACCCTATATGGGACATAGAAATAAGTAGACTTCAAAATTCAATCACAATACATATTTAGGATCAAAATTAAAATGCCACTACATCCATGGCTCCAACACAGTAATCTCAAAGTATCATATTGGATCTAACAAGAGATGCCATCTAGAAACCTGTACAAATCTAAAATCAGACTTATGGAAGTATAAGTATACCATAATAATATACAACATGCCATATTAATACACAATATTTATCTTGTATCAGTTATTTACATTCACATTATATCAAACACATCCGAATTCTAAGTCTCCGAGATCCAGCAATCTTCCTTTACCTACTCCCTATATTTACTCTTTCTCATCAGGCATCAACTCATTGGTTTCATCTTGAAGGGTAGACAAAAATAGTAATGAGTGAGCCAATTACTCAACAAGGTACTATAATAACATAGACATATAAATTTTTCATATAACACACACACACACACACATATATATATATGGAGATCCACGAAAGGAATTTGGAGCTCAATACATATATGAACAATGCAGAATCATGAAACGATGTATGAACATGAACTTGTAGACAAAAATATTATCTTTGCTTATTTTATCTTCTCATTCAATTATTTCTTTCACTTATGTTAGTTAGAAAACATACTGAAAACCATAGAACAGCTCATCCTTTAGGATAAATTTTATTATCTTAAAGGACCAAGGCTAGTAGGCCTACCAGCTAAGGGAGTGAATAATCGAAGGTAGATTATATTCATTCCATACAATTAAAGGCCATGGGTTCTTCCTCATTTACATCCCAAAGACAGGATGACTATGAGTTCTTCTTTATTTACATTCCGAAGATAGGATAGCCATGAGCTCTTTGTTCTTATCCTCCTTAGTAACGCCCCAAAAAAGGTGATTCATATATCACTCAATGGACGGAGTTATCATCGATTACCACTGTAATATCCTAAGGCATGCTGAAGAATATTACCCGTTAAATAACAATCCTTAGTCCAGTTCTTACTGATTTTAACTTAATTTAGGAAATTCTGATTCTTATTTCTAAACCTTAGTTCTCATTTTTAGTTCTCATTCTTTAAAGAACACCTCAACTTCATATAACTAAATTTTCAGATAACCTTAGAGTTCTCAATAATTTTAAATAGCATGTCTTTTAACAAAATCTTGGATAAAATCATCCGGTAAACTTAAATAATTCATAGCATAATATTTCCACCCCATAACTCAAAATTTATAAAATCATACATTCCTTTTCGAGCTTAGGCTTGAGAGAAATGTTCAGAATAAAATTTAGACATGAAACACAAGTTAAACAGTGAAATCAAACCCATAAATCATAATATTCATACTTAAATAAGCAATTTATTCATAAAATCATGAGAGAACTAGAAAATATACAATATTACATAACAAATCTTAGAGGCAAATGGTATTAGAGTAATAATACCCGAAAGGAGATAACAAAAAGTAAAATTAAGGAATGACAGAGGTTAGGGTACATTTACCTCAGCCTGATTTACTATTTTTCTTACTCTGATGAGGTCAAAAATTGCTTAGAATTCCTTATCTTTCTCTTTTCCCCTCTCCTTTCTCTCCTCCCCTTTTCATCTTCGTGCCCCAACTCTCATCTTCCTCTCCCCCTTCTCCCCTTTTAAACGCAAAATAGTAAATCGGTGGGGGAAAATATCTGAATGGAGCTCGAGCGCCAGTCAGGCAAGCCTAGGGTGCAGCCTCCTTGGAAATTGCGCTTGAACACCATCGAGTGCTCGTCAGGCACACCTCGGGCATGAGCCTTTTGGAAATTGCGCTCAAGCTGTGCTCGAGCCTCCATCGAGTGCAGCCCTCATTCTCCTTCAATTGTGTCCCGATCTCCATTTTCTCAAGTCCATTCATCCTAAATTTGATTATATTAACTTAATTATTAGAATTTATTATGTCTTAAAAATCTATACCTCACAGTAGTTGACCATGCCACCTCGACGAAGGACGACACATGGAGGTGGTCAACTGCATGACAGAGAGACAGAGTACCTAAATTTGTTTGGTAGAATGATGGACATCATAGAGAATATGAGGTAGAGGAATCTTGCTCCAGTACCCGTTCTTGCTCCAGTCCAAGTCCTGCCAGTCTTAGAGCCCCAATTTATGATTGACTTATCTAAGAGAGAGTTTCAGAGTTTATGGGCGAGCCAGATCCAATTAAAGCTGACACATGGTTCCAACGGTTCAAGAAAGTAGTTGATGTCATCTGATGTCCGGAGGAGGATCGAGTATTATTTGATACCATCCTGTTTGGAGGGCAAAGCACACCATTGGTGGAAAATGAAGAAGAGAGTCATGGGTGTGCCAGGGAATGAAATTACCTGGGCAATGTTTGAAGAAGCGTTTATGGAGAAGTATTTCCCATCCAGCTTCCATGAGCAAAAGGAAGAGGAGTTTATTCGTTTAAGACATGGTAACCAGACGGTAGCATAGTATAATGTGAAGTTCACAAAGTTGTCCCGGTATGCTCTGTACATGGTAGAAGATGAAGAAAGAAAAGCAAGAAAGTTTTTAGAGGGTCTGAGGGATGACATTTGCAAGCAGTTGGCGACTTTAAATCTGATGACTTACGGTGAGGTGTTGGATCGTACTTTGATCCATGAGAAGAAGCTTGAGAAAGAAGAATTCTTTAAGAAGAAGATGTCGAGTAGAAGTGGCATTGGTACAAGCTCTAGTGCGGGTTTGAAAAGACTGCCCAAGGGAAGCAATTAGATCAAGGAAAGAAGATTAGTCCATCTGCACCGGCTAAGCAAGACTCAGCTAGTTCCTGCCAACATTGTGAAAAGTTTCATGGTGATAGGCATTACTATAAGACGTTGGGGGTGTGTTTCAACTGCGGCTAATTGAGGCATAAGATCAAAGATTGTCCCCATCAAAAGAAAGCCCTTGTCTCTAAGCCCGTTGTTTAAAGGAAGGAATTCGTAGTGACTGCAAGTGAAGCAAAGAAGTATGTTAGTGTAGTAGAAGGTATTCTTCCCATTTGTGGCACCTCTAGTACTGTACTTTTTGATTTTGGATCCACCCATTATTTCATGTTGCCTCGATTTTTTTATCATTTTACACCATCTCCTATGATCCTTGATTATTCCTTAGTTGTTTCGACACCTACATAATCTTCCATTGTTACGGATGTTTCGTACCCTGGATGTGTGGTTGAGGTGAATGGGTTATTTTTAGCTACTGATTTAATTTTGTTGGAGACGCATAATTTTGATATAATTTTGGGTATGAATTGGTTGCCGAGTATCATGCAAATATTGATTGTTTTCATAAGATGGTAGATTTTACAATTCTAGAATGTAAGCCCTTTCACATTCAAAGAATTCGGTGGGTGGAGGAGTTTAGTTTTATTTTAGCTCTGTAGGCTCGTCATTTGCTGAGAAGCGGGTGTGAAGCTTATCTGGCTTATACTAGTGTAGTAGAGAGCCGTGAGTTAGCAACAAAGGAGATTCCGATAATGTCCAAGTTTGAGGATGTATTTTCAGATAAATTGTTTGCTCTACCACCACACTAGGAGATCTTGTGCCAGGATCAGCACCTATTTCAAAGACACCCTACCGTATGATTCCTGCTGGGTTGAAAGAATTTAAGCAATAATTACTGGACTTGTTGGATTTGGGTTTTATTAAACCCAATGTGTCGCCTTGGGGTGCTCCAGTCTTATTCGTTAAGAAGAAGGATGTGATTTTGCCGCTATGTGTAGACTATTGTGAATTAAATAAAATCACGATCAACAATAAGTACTCATTGGTACGGATTGATGATCTTTTTGATCAATTGGAAGGAACCCGTGTGTTCTCAAAGATTGATCTTCAGTCAGGGTACCATCAGCTTCGAATCAAGCAAGAGGATGTGGCAAAAATAACATTTCGGACAGGATATGGTCACTATGAATTTCTTGTTATGTCGTTTGGATTGCAGAATGCTCCTACTGTATTTATAGATTTGATGAATCTGATCTTTTAGCTTTATTTGGATAAATTTGTTGAGATTTTTATTGATGACATTTTGATTTATTCAAAGAGTTGTGTAGAACACGAGAAGTATTTGAGGGCCAAGCTCCAAACCCTTAGGGAGCATAAATTATTTGTGAAGTTGAAGAAGTGCGAGTTTTGGCTTGAGGAGGTTGTATTTTTGGGCCACGTTATTTCTAATTGAGGTGTCTCGGTAGATCCGAGAAGATTGAAGCTGTGATTAATTGGAGTCGACTAACGACGGTGATGGAGGTTCATAGTTTTGGGTGTGGTCGGATATTATCATAGATTTGTGGAGAATTTCTCTCATATTGCTTTGCCGCTTACCCAGTTGACGAAGAAAGAGGTTGGGTTTGAATGGATAGAGGAAATTGATCGGAGTTTTTAGTAGTTAAAGGATCGATTGACTTCTGCACCGATTCTGACTATTGTTGACGGTTTTGGCGATTTTAAAGTGTATTGTGATACTTCGAAGATTGGACATGGGTGTGTTTTGATGCAGAATGGGAAGGTGGCTACTTATGGGTCTAGGCAGTTAAACATTCATAAGAAAAATTACCCAGCCTATGATTTGGAGTTAGCCGTCGTAGTATTTGCAATGAAGATTTGGAGGCATTATCTGTACGGCAAGAAATTTTTGGTGTGTTTTGATCATAAGAGCCTCAAGTATCTATTTTTGTAGAAAGAGTTAAATTTGAGGCAACGAAGATGGAATAAGTTCCTAAAGGACTATGATTGTGAAATCCATTATCTGCCTAGGAAAGCCAATGTGGTCTTGGATACTCTTAGTCACCGGAGTAGTTTTGTAGCGGACTAAGTAGATGGAGATGCTGGATTGTTTGAAGTTTTATAATATTCAGCAATACGTCAAAGGTAACATGATGATATTTTTGTTCCCGCAGGTGTAACCTGAGATCCTCCAGAAGATTAAAGATGGACAAGCAGATGATTCATTCTTGATGGATATTATTGGGGATCTTGATCGATACTCTCGGATTGATTTTTATATTTGTGCCGACAGAGTCTTGAGATTTCGGGATTATTTATGTGTGCTTGATGATAAGGAGTTGAAGGAAGAGATCATGAAGGAGGCCATCGAACTAAGTACACTATCCACCCTAAAATTAATAAGATATACCAAGACCTGAAAAAAATATTCTGGTGGAGCAATATGTGGAGAGAAACTATTACTTTTGTTGGTAGATGCCTTATCTGTTAGCAATTGAAGGTTGAGAGGAGGAAGCCCTTGGGTTTATCGCAGCCATTGCCTATCCCGAGTAAGAAGTAGGAGGATGTTTCTATGGATTTTGTTATGGGTTTGCCTAGGACTCCAAGGAATCATGACGCGATTTGGGTCATTGTTGATCAACTAACAAAATTGGCTCATTTCTTAGCCATTTGGACGACGTATTCTCGTGATTACTTGGTGTAGTTGTATATTAATGAGATCATTAGGCTCCATGGAGTGCCAACATCTATTGTGTTCGATCGCAATCCATGTTTTGTCTCTAAATTTTGGGAGAGTTTGCGTCGAGAATTAGGGATGAACCTAAAGTTTAGCACGGCGTATCATCCTCAAACCAATTGCTAGTTTGAGTGGACCGTCCAGATCTTAGAGGATATGCTTAGAGTTTCGGTGATGGAGTTGAAAGAAAATTGGGATAATCACCTGGTATTAGCGGAATCTGCATGCAATAATAGTTTTCAGGCGAATATTGGTATGGCTTCATTCGAGACATTGTATGGAAGGAAGTGTAATGTCTTGATTCTCAATCATCGTAATTGAAGTTATATAATCAAGATTTGGTTTAATTAATTTATGGCAGAAATATTAAGTCATGAAGAAGTCATCATAATGACCAAGGAATCTGTAGTTGATCGACAGAATTAATAGTTGACCGACGGGATTAATAGTTGACTGGCTATAGCATCATATTGACCGGCCTGGAATTGATAACCGATTGAAGGTAAAAGAGACTGGTCAACACGTTGATCGGCTAATTGTGCCAAATTATCCGGTATGCATTTAAGGTAAAAATGACAGGTATACATGTGAGTTAAATGACCGGTATGGGTTTTGCACAAAATGATCCGGTAAACAGAAGGTTGACTGGCTAAGGGAGGCAAAGGCATATTTTGACCAACTGAGATTGGAGAATGGATTTCCTCTAGACAGGAATTGAGTGAATATCTAGAGACCATTTTCGGAGGGGAATGAGTGGAAATCCGGAGATGATTTTTGAAGAGGATTGAGAGGAAATTCGAACACAAAAATATCGGAGTGGATAGAATGATAAAGTAAGATAAACAAAGTAGAAATGATCGGAGTAGAATAGAATACCAAAGTAGATTATTAAACAAGTAAGATAGTCGACTAAAATAGATAGATTACTAAATGGAATAATTATCGGTCAAGAAAGTTGGCCGGAATAGATTGAGAAGCAAGAAAAATGTTGATCGGATTGGATGAGTTGACCGGAGTTGGCTTAAGATCAAAGCGGCCAAGCTTGAGTAGGAAAATTTTGAAACTTTCTAGAAAAGAAATTTAAATAAAATATCCAAAATTTGGAAGCTTCTAGATACAGAAATTGGACAAAATATCTGAAATAGGTGACCTACTCCCACCTACCCTAGCGCCTATAAATACTGAGTCTAGGGGTTTGGGAGCAGAGGGGAGAAGCAAAAGGAAAAAGGGATACAAAGGAGGCAAATGAAACTTAGAAGAAGAATTAAAGAAAGAAAGCTCAACTGCTGAATAAAGAAGGAAATTATAGAAAAGGCTAAGGCAAGTGTACCCTACAATTTTACGCATTAGTGTTTTCATGTTCTACTGAATAAGTTTCTATGAGAATTCTGTATGTTTGAGTTTGGCTAGCAAATATCGAATACTTATTCATTTGCATCATTAACGACATTCATGAACGTAAGCATGTTCTCTTAAGAACTTCATGTTTAAAGAAGTCCGGCATTTGCATGTCTAAGGAAGTCCGATAGTTGCATATTTTAAGAAGTCCAGTTATTTACTTAATTGTATGAAGTCCGGTTGTATGCATCATTGAAGAATTTTGGTAGCATGCATCATAAAAAGAACTGCGGTCC
This sequence comes from Nepenthes alata, assembly GCA_028571085.2. Taxonomy (NCBI): domain Eukaryota; kingdom Viridiplantae; phylum Streptophyta; class Magnoliopsida; order Caryophyllales; family Nepenthaceae; genus Nepenthes; species Nepenthes alata. The sequence goes on from JAOVVI020001710.1 coordinate 9,168, forward strand.
TTTGCATGTTTGAGAACTTCGGACCTCAGTGCATGACGATGCTCTTTCGACTTCAAATTTTTGGAAGATCATGATTTATGGGAATGGAGTTTGACGGCAGAGAGCTGCAGGCCTTAAATGTAGCCGTTTTGTTGGTCAAGACTACGGACATTAAATGTAGCGTTTTGTTGATCAAGACTACGGACATTAAATATAGCGTTTTGTTGGTCAAGACTACGGACCTTAAATGTAGCAATTGATGAGATATGATATGGGATATGATGGCCGAGAGCTGTAGGCCTAAAATGTAGCCGTTATTTGAGATTTGTTGATTAAGAGTTATGGACCTTAAATGTAACCATTATGAATTGTCAAGAGTTACGGACCTTAAATGTAACCGGTTTTTAACATTTGGTTTGGATTGGTTTTTTATGGAAACTAGTTTTGGAAGTGAAACATGCTTTTGTAACCATTTTTCATGAAAATGACTTCGGCTCATGTATTATGTTTTCATGAAAAGGACTCTGACCCATGCTTTATGTTCTGTATGCATTCTGTTCTCATTCGGATATTTATGCATATGGGTACCTTGCTGGGCTTTTGCTCACCCTTTTTGTTGTTTTCCTACTTTTAGAGGAACAAGTAATTATATCGGACGAGAAAGCTTAGAACAAAGCTAGACGGACTAGAATACAAAAAATGGTTGATCCGGCCTTATGAAGTAGTAAAGTCTGATCTCGATGTAATTTTCCTCTAGTTATTTTAGGAAATTTAGTAGAACAATTTTGCTGTGAAATTTAATGGATATTAGTATGCTTCCGTATGATTTTATGATTTGAGTAATTCTGGTTCCTAGTGGCATCTCATGTGTCTTGGCCAACTGACCTAGATCCATGGTCGGTCAAGAGGTGATTGACCAAGATGAGGCTGGATAAGTTAAGGTCGTCCAGCCAATTGTGATCCTGTGCGTATAAGAAAAGAAAATAATTTTTTTATGTTACAAATTTAATTTTTTTTATGTCTGAACTTAAGACGGAGACGTTAAGTATGATTTTGACGGATGTCATATGAGAAAAATATGGTTGGTCCGTCATAGGAAGTGCCGATCTCCTATCAATTGGGAGGAGACAGGAGACAGATGACTTTTGGGGCCTGATATGATTCGGGATATATCGGAGAAGATAGCGGTGATTTTTAAGAAGCTAAAAATGGCTCAGAGTTGGAATAAAAGTTATGTTGACCGGAGGAGATCCGAGCTCAGATTTGAGGTTGGTGATTTTGTCTTCCTTGAGGTTTCGCAGTTGAAGGGGACAAATAGATTTTGTATTAAGGGAAAATCGAAGTCGCAATTCATTGGACCCTTAGAGATTTTTGAGAAAGTCGGAGAGATGGCATATTGATTGGTATTACCACAGAATTTGGCCAAAGTGCACAATGTGTTTTATGTATCGATGTTGAGGAAGTATGTTCATGATCTGACGCACGTCATAGATTATGGTCCTTTGGTTATCAATGAAGATTTGTCCTATTCGGAGGAGCCTGTATAGATCTTGGATTGGAGGGATTAGGATTGACGCTCGAAGACCATTCCCCTTGTGAAGATTTTGTGGAGGAACCATTCTCGCAAGGAAACTATGTTTGAAAGGGAGGATGAGATTCGAGAAAAATATCCCAATTTATTTCAAGGTATATGTGTTTGTTTGATTTCTAGGT